>CAUYPK010031690.1:0-37408 GCA_963574355.1 Loris lydekkerianus | reverse complement strand
TACGATTAATGGTTCTTAAAGGCCAGTACCGGCCTTTAGCAGAACAAGAAATGATGGACACACAGGTGTAGAGGCAAGGCCCATGATTGGGCTTTAATTTACAAGTAGAGGGGGGAATGAAAGAACCAGACCAGCGCCATCTTAGGAGTTAAGTTTTGCTCCCCCCATCCCCCGCCATTTCACCCAGTAAGTTTCACCTTCCAGGCAAGCCCAGGCAAGCTCAGGCATCATGAGACAACTGCCCACCAATCAGGGACCCTTCCCCCCCACCTAACCAATCCAGAAGCGCCCCCTTTATTTCAAGCTGTGCATGCCCACCTGCTGCACAGGACCATAAAAACCCTCTGCTCCAGAGCTCAGGGCTCCTGGCACAGATCCGTTGTAGCAGAGACCCCAGGAGTCCAAGTTGGAACTTGCAATAAAATGGCTTTTTGCTTTTGTATCGGACTCGGCTCCCTGGTGGTCATTGTGGGGGATTTCAGGATCTTGGCACAACACTAGTTACCTACTTCAGCTTCTTATAAGGATTGATTAAGGAGCCAAATGTGGCCGGTGCTTACAATAGTGCTTTAATCATAGTAAGTTCTAAATAAGTAGTAGCTGCTATTGGTAGTAGTAGTACCAGTATTTGTATCCTTACCATTATTATAATTTTGTTGTCATAATTGTCATCTGTCTATGTATCTTTTCTTGGACTATGAACTTAAAGATTAAAAGTTAATTTACTGGCCGGGCATGGTAGCTCACATCTGTAATCCTAGCACTCTGGGAGAACAAGGAAGGAAGACCCCTTGAGCTCAGGAGTTCAAGACGAAGACCTCAAGCAAGATTGAGAACCTATCTCTGCTAAAAATAGAAAAAATCAGCCCAGGATTAGGGCAGTTGCCTGTAATTGTAGCTACTCAGGAAGCTGATGCAGGAGGATTGCTTGAACTAGGAGTTTGATGTTGCTGTGAGCTAGGCTGATGCCACGACACTGCAGCCTGGAAAACAGAGTGAGACTTTGTTTAAAAATAATAATAATAAAAGCTGGATGGGGGCACTGGCTCACGCCTGTAATCCTGGCACTATAGGAAGCCGAGGCAGGTGGATTGCCTGAGCTCACAGGTTCAAGACCAGCCTGAGCAAGTGTGAGACCCCGTCATTAAAAAATAGCTGGGCGTTCTGGTGGGCACCTGTAGTCCAAGCTATGTGGGAGGCTGAGGCAAGAGAATCACTTCAGCCCAAGAGTTGGAAGTTGCTGTGAGCTGTGATGCCATGGCATTCTATCCAGGGTGACATAGTGAGACTCTGTCTCAAAAAAAAAGCAAACAAACAAAAAACAAAGAAACCAGACTGATCTGATCAGGGAGATCAAAGATCAAAGAAAGGGGGAAGCTGACTTTCTTTCCTCCCCCTGAATGCCAGCCGACCTGGTCCAAATCAGGTAACACACAGCACCTGTCTCTCAGGTTAATTTGTAAGTCAATCCGTTTCCCCACCACTTACAGCACCCGGACTCCACCTTCTCCTCTCCCTTCAAAAAGGCATCCTTAAAAACGTCTGATCGTCTTTAAGACATGGGGGAATCATTCTTGTGGTTCCCCCATGCACATGGTATTTAGAAATAAATATTTCTCTTATTAATCTGCTGTAATTGTGAGTTATCTTCCAGTGAACCGACTAAGGGAAAAGGCCAGTTTCACCGTGATCTCCACACTACACACGGCATTGACCATCCACATCCGGCTCTGATTTCCAAGTGAGATGCCTTCACATCTCTGGCCGTGGTTTTCAACCAGGAATAAAGTTTGCTGAACTATATAACCTCTAAGTGTTCTTTTGTTTCTTATATTTCATGCTGCAGAGAACACTTGGCGTTCCTCCTAAGCCCTGAGCACTAGTCAGACAGAAAATTAAAATCTCTCAATTTGGAGGATCTAAGATTATAGTAATAACAGGCTCAGCTTCTCCTATGATGTTCTCACATCTCACGTTTGACACCAGATGTGTGGGAGTTTTCCCCACACATTGAATAAGCAATTAATTCTAGAGCAGTTCACAGAACCCAGAGAAACACGTTTACTGTTTTATTATGGAAGTACCGAGAAGGACACAGGTGAGGAAGGAACAGGGCACGGTGTGGGGGGCTCTGCCCTGCCCGGGGGGGTCCACTTTCCAGAAACCTCCATGTGATTAGTAATGTGGAGGCCCTGTCTTTTTAGATTTTCACAGAAGCTTCATGATGTCAGGCATGATTGTTTAAATTAGGGACCACGGTTAATCAACTTAACCAGTAGCCCCTCCCACTCTCCGCAGGTTGGTGCCTTGGACTTTCCTGTGTCCAGCTCATCCTGAGCTACCTGGGAGCTGCCTCAGCCTGCTTCTTAGCATACAAAAGACACTTACCACTTTGAAGATTAAAGAATTTTAGGCCATTGTATGCCAGCAAAAGGAATGGCCTCCCTGGAAGCACAGTTTATTTATTTCTTTTGCCGATCATTATAGAGGAATCTACTGACCTACAAGTAGTATTTTTTGTCTCCCCTTAGATCGTGGAGCCCAGACCTCATTTTCTCAGCATTCCTTTGCAATATAAACAAAATTTCAAAATGCCAAAAAAGCATCTTAATGGTATCAAGGGTAATAACCCGTTGAGAGGGGCTTCCTCAGAGATTCCCCTGCACTGCTACATTAAGGTCAATGTGTTTTCATGAATAAGGCTGCATATTGACTGTCTAACATGGATTTGAAGCCAGAAAAGCTGTATGATGGAGTCTTGGGGGAAATTAGAGATTGGGGACCCTGAGTCCCCCAAAAGAAAAGGTCCAAGAACAAAATGAAACATAAGAGTTTAACTGAACAAAAACACAACAGCTTTTTCAGTTGGGTTTTAATAAAACATAGCTTTACTGATGAACAAGTCTGCACAGTCCTCGCCGAAAACAGGCTCGAGAGAGGAAAGAGTGACCACAACTTGCCTGCTTAAAGGTTCAGTGGCCCAGGCACATTAAAATACAAATGGCCCAGCACAGGCAGCAGAGCAGGGCCTGAGGTGTAACTGAGCCAGCCTGGGCCTGCAGCTCTCCCTGTAACAGGATGAGGCTCCAGCCCTGCTGGGGGCTGGAACACGGAAACCTTGGGAGAGAAGTGGGTGTTACCAAAGTCGCTGGGAACAGGGTATGCAACCTGGGCAAGATGAGAGCAAGGACTTCTTTCTCTCCCAGCTTCCAGTGTGGATACTGTCATCAGCCAGTTTGCCCCAGAGGGAACCGGGGGATGGCCAGCCCCTTTGGACCCTTGAAGAGCGAGACCAACCAAGCAGACATGGGCACATCCTGTTTGCCGTAAGATGATGTTCCTTGTTTCTCAGAAATACACGGGCTCCGTGTAACTGTCAATTAGACAGGAGGAGAGAATGAAAACAGCGTGTATATTCACACAAGTGCTGATTCGTGAGACAAGTAGCCCACACACTGGTCTTTACTCAGGTCTTGAGCTCAGAGATCTCCCGCCTAAAACTGACATGGGGAGAACTCAGAACAAGCTGAGCGGTGGAAGCCCTCAGGGCCTCCATTGTGTCTCACCAGGGTTAACAGAAGTCCCCTGGCCCCCTGTAAACTTTCTCTCTGTGTCTTCATTTTCCCCATTCAGTCAATTCCACTGCAACAGGTACCCCACCGTCCTAGCTACAGGCCGGTCCTCAACAACATCTAAGAAGCTAAGCTGAAGCAGTACCGCTGGCCTCGTCTACTGAGCTCATGTTCTTCCCCATACACCTTTCTGCAGCGATTATCTAGTTTAGGTTTCACCATGATCGGGAGGGCATTTATCTCAAGAGACTCTGAGAGTTAGTCACGCACAGACACCCGGTGCTGCGATATTGGTCGAGTAATGGTTATTCTGATGATACGGTATTTTCTTCGATGATTCTCTTAGAGATTTTGATAAAGTGAAAATCATCTTTCTGATGTTTAAACATTTTTTATTGCTAAAAAGAAGACTACTTTGATGTTACTTCCCATCAGATAAAGTTAAATTTTCTAGGTGGTTTCCTGGTATTCCCATTCTAAAAATTACTAGATTTGTAGCTGATACAGAACCGAATTGAGAGGCTGCTCTCACTGTTCTCCAGAATCACTGGCCTTCTGACAATAAAGCTATCTGGGCCTAAGCCCTGTCTCTGCATATTGGCTGGACAGTAACAGGCAGCTGGACCCTCTTCATCCACTAACAGATTTGGTTTCAAAGCAATCCAGTTAGTTTAAGTAGGGCCCCAACTATTTAGCGTAAGTTTTATCTACTCTAAAAGTCAGTAACATTAAACCTAAGACTTTCTGATGTTATTCTTTTGAAGGAGCTCAGGGAATTTCACCCCAAAATAGGACCCTTTGGTAGAAAGAATATTTTGAATTAAAGGCTCTTAGAGAACAACAGGCCTTGGAAGGGGCTTTCTCTCTTTCTTCATAAAAACAGACCCATCAGAAAGAGCAATGGAGTTCCCTTCCCACCACATCATCTAAATATGTTGCAGGAAGGAGATCAAGAATTCAGCAGGCCTAGCCCAGGTCATCAATTCACTCAGCGGATCACTCGAGTCTTGGTGTATGTCTGGTAAGGTCTCGAGGCTTGCCTCTAATTAAAAGACTCCCTTATCTTAACTTATAATTCAAAATGTCCAAACCTTTATTCAAAACTTCATTTCCTTAACCAACTGCAAATTGAAGAATCTTTAAACTCCCCTGTAACCTGTAATCTCCTACTTTGAAATATCCAGCCTTTTCAGGCCAAAGTAACATACGCCTTCCATGCATTGATTTCTGATGTTATTCTTGTCTCCCTAAAACGTATAAATGTAACCCAACTATAGAGAGACCACTTGCTTGAGGCTCCCTGGGTGAGACTCTCCAGCCTCTCCAGCTCATGTTTGGCTCAGAATAATCTCTTTATATCATTTTGCAGAATTTGGGTTCTTTTGCATTGATGAGATGGCACTCAATGTGGGGCTCAGAACCCCCAATAGAGTCTCCCAAAGTTGGTGCTAAGTGCTGTTATGGCCCTCTGGGTCCCCAACTCTGAGCTTCTCCTTGGGTAGAACTTGTAAGTCCTCCTGAGCTCTGGGCCTCGTGTCTTGGGTTGTTCTCAGCTGTCAGGTCTTTCTTTATGAGGCTGTAGTTTGGGATCCTAATTTTGATTTGGGACTAAATTTGAAGAGACTTCTCCATTATCCCTTCCTCCCAAAATTCGTCTCAATTGGCTTTTCTGCCAACTGAGACACAAATCACATTTGTGAAAGAAGAAACTGAACTGTCCTATTTGTAGGTAAGTGAGAGACTGAGTTCCTCAGCTTTGAAGAGAAAGTGTATTTTACTCCAGTATAATCACTCCTGGATGACTCTCCACAATGTGAGGTGGTCCTATAGTAACGAACACCCCCCAAAAGTTAATTTAAAAAGGCTTATCCAGGAAGTACATATAAGAGCTGATTATTTGGCATTCTGAGCCCTTTTGGAGGTAGCAGACGCCCAAAGAGAGATATTGGACATGTAACAGGATGAGACCGACTCCGGAGTCCTGCCCACCATCAGCACTCCCTGGTCCACTACAGTACACTAGACTATAGTTTGGATCCTTCTTTTAAAGAAAAATGAGAAACAAATCTTCTAAAAGTGAGGAACCACAAGAAGAACAGCCCTTTGGGGGGGCACTCCAGCTGCTTTACAGCACCTCTCTTTCTGCACGTTTGTGGGATGGGAAGGCTTGAAGGCAGGTCAGGTTTTCCTGGACTCCAGCTGGTTATGGTCCATTGTGGTGCACATGTTTTAACTGATGGGCAAATCACATAAAAAAAAAAAGAAATTCACACCCCAGATGGTGGACCTGCCTCTACAGAGTTAAAATGTTGAGTTTCTGACTCTATTTTCTTTTCTGTCTATGTGAACCTGCTCATGTTTTTTTTTCCTGCTGTTGAGATAAACCAATATTTACAGTATTACTAATTCAAGGCTACTTGGTGATCTTGTAGCCAGTTTAGCTAAAATGTAAACATGAGAAAACTTATTTTAAACTGCAAAAAAAAAAAAAAAAAAAAAAAAATTAAATAAGTACACGAAGTTTTTAAAATTGAACTTCCATGGAAACTGTTTTACCCAGACCTCGGATTCATAGGCTCTGGGAGGTCACCTATGAGGCAACTAAAATTCAGCCTTGTGAACAAGCTCTAATTTTGTCAGAATTTATCTGGATCCAGTAGTCCTGCAAATTGGCAAGTTTGTATCACTATCTCATGGCTAGAGTTCTGAAGTTAAAAGCTACTGAAATTATGTGTGTATATTTAGATAAATTTTTTTTGCATGTACATATATTATATGTTATGTCTATAGGTATCAGCCATAAGTTAATTAAACCCAAATGCTTTTCAAGTTCATGTGAACTTAGTAATCTTTAGTAAGTAAGCTGGGTTATTAAAAAGTTATCATTGGTAATGTAAAAGTAAAAATGCCCTCAAATTGTCAGTATATTGTTTTACCTGAATTTGCTGCTAATGTTTAGGTTTTTATGTGTCAAGTTTGGACACAAAGATTATAAAACTATAAATCCAGTGAAACCCCAAATCATCTGTATTCATATGATTTTTTGATAAGTGAGGCTAATTTAATATTGTTGGTCCAGGGATAACAGCTAAATCATCTGAGTAATCAACAAAAAGACCCATGTGTTTAAGTTTCCTACTTAAGTGAAAATGTAGACATGCCTAAAAAATATGTATCAGGAAGTTAAAATCAGAAAGATATGAAGTAAATAGGGAAAAAACAGAGACTTAATGAAGCCAGAAAAGTGGCCTGCATGACGGAGTCTAAGACGTGAGCTGAGGCAGGGTAGCCGAGAAGCGGAGTTTGCCTTCTGCCCCACACACCCTGAGTTCACACGCTCCCCACACCACTCCCCCCAGTGGTGACTCTCTAGTTAAGGTTTCACTGTGATTGCGAGGGTGTCTGTCTCAGGAGACTCTGTGAAGTAGTCACACATAAACAGTAGGCGCTGTGACATTGGTCAAGTAACGGCTGTTCTTATTATCTGGTGTTTTCTTTGATGATTCTGTTAGCTATTTTATTAAAGTGAAAATCACCTTTCTATTTAAACGTTTTTCATTGTTAAAAGATTACTTTGATGTTACTTCCCATCAGATAAAGTTAACATTTTCTAGGTTGCTTTCTTTGTATTTTGTCATGAAAGTTATTAGAATTGTAACTGAGGCAGAACAGAATTTCGAGGCTGCTCTCACTGCTCTCAGAATCACTGCCCTTCTGAAAACAAAGCTTGTTTGGACCTCATGCCCATCAGTGCATATGGGCTGGACAGTGACAGGCGGCTGGACCCTCTTCATCTGGTAACATTTCTATCAAAGATTTATAAACACATCTGGGGTTTGGTCTTTTAATCTTAGTTGTAGATGCAGGTTTTTTCCCCACTGATTTCAATGTTTGTAGGAAGGTACGTGCAAAATCTGTTTCTGACTCACTTTCTATTGTCTGATGTTATTAGAACTGTTAGGGAGTTAAAATTGCCTTCGGACTTGGAGTTACAAAAACTTAAAAGACTCCACTTTCCCCCGCCCTGGATTTGTTCTGCTCTTGGCCTGCTAGCTAGTTATGTGCAGACCGTGTCGCCACTGCAAAGACCTCCACATAGGAAAAT
Source organism: Loris lydekkerianus (assembly GCA_963574355.1). Lineage (NCBI taxonomy): Eukaryota > Metazoa > Chordata > Mammalia > Primates > Lorisidae > Loris > Loris lydekkerianus. Next base: position 29,731 of record CAUYPK010031690.1, on the reverse strand, counting down.
GTGAACCCTAAACTGTTCATTTTTGTATAGTAATTTGTTTTAAGCTGAACTAAGCAGTTGTTCTTGGAATCCAAGGAAAATCTTAAAACAGTCTTAGTCTTAGGCAGTTATTACACGTGTTTATGTTTACACTCAAATTGAGAACTGTTCTAAGTCTATTTACATTGTTTTAAAAATACCTTAATCTTGGTCCTCATGTAGAACAAACGACATTCATGTTACAATTTGGGGTCATTGTCTGAGTTGCTAAGGATTGGTGTTGAAGGTTTGTTCAGAGTATAGTCAGGTAATATCATGTTGATGGGGTTCAGAAAGCAGTACCCTAAAATGAAGGCCTCAGAAAAGTTCTCTGACCTTTCCTGGTCCCCCTGCCACTCCCCTCCATTCTTCGTCCCTGTGGCTAGTTGAACCCCTCCTCTCCAAGGCAGGTCATAAAAGCCAAAATCCCTTTGCCCACAAAGCCAGACATAAGATCTAAACCTATCCTGTGTAAGAAGTGGCGTTCATATCCGACTACCTCGTTTGACTGTAAGATCCCATTACAGAAAGGGCCCCTCTCCACAGTCAGAAGCTCAGCGTGGCCAAACAGAATCTAGACGAAAAGAGGCCTCGCTGGGCCCCCACTCAGCCTATTAGCATAACTTCACGCCCTTTTTGTCCGATAATATTTCTATATGACTGTCTACACTTTGTTGAACTTAAGCAAAAAAAAAAAAAAAAGATGGACAATTTCTCCTACATCTTTTGATTTTCATTCCATACACTCCCATGGACATGCATTAAAGTAAATTTATAATTTTTCCTCCTCTTAATCAATCTGCCTTGTGTCTGATTTTTCAGTGAATTTTTATGGGGACAAAGGCCTCTGTACCCTACCGTTTGGCTAAGCTTTGCGGAACCAAGGACCTTGGATCCCTAAAATGTCAATAGATTTTGTTTTATACGCTGGTGTTTTAGAAGGATCTAATTCGTTAACACCTTTAAACAAAATGTGTTCTAAAACTTCTATTATATTCATAAAACCTAGAAAAGATGTCCTGTTGTTGAAAATAGCATGTCTTACTAGAATACTTGAATTTGTTTTCTTGGTAGGATGTTTCGATTTTAAAAGTATGAATTAAAAATATGTTCTGATTCATGGCCTGTGCTGTACATACCATTCACAGAATGTAAAAATGGTTATCAGAAAATAAATCCAAATAACAACTGAGATTTAAGGGAACTGCTAAGATAAATATATAGAGTAGGTAAGCGTAAATGGGGTAAATACTTAAAAATAAAATTTTTACGTAATTTAGAATTTTGAAGTTTTGTTAAATAAAAGACATTTGTTAAATGACTGGGTCATTTCTAATTAACACTAAATTATAGAAAAGCATGTATTTAACAATTATAAAATTGTTCTCATCTATAAGATGCTGATAGGTAACAGAGAAGACACTTAGAAATATCTTCCCCCTAACATGGCCTTTTGACATGTTGAACTGATGAAAGAAGCCTCCAGGTCTCTGTGACCCGCCCCTTGTTTCCTCCTCTTACCAAAATGGAGAAGAAACAAACGTGGAACCAAAAATAGGAAAGAGAGAGATGTACAGAAAGCTGTGGGTATAAAAATACATTTTTGGCAAGATAGGTTAAACAGAAAGGGAATAATATTGTATGAGAAAGAATCTTGTATGATAAATTTTTGTCCTAAAATAAAATAACTGGTTATTTAAGAAAAGAGAAATTTAGGATAAAGCAAAAAGCTTAAGCACGTTGTGGATGGTTTGTGCAAGTTGGGATAAAGTTCATAGAATGGAATTTATGAAGGAATTTTATATGTAATCAAATTGGCTCTAATTAGAAAGAAAAATGTTTAATTAAAACAATAAAGTTTTTAAAACCTGTGATTCTATTTTGAACAAATGTTTTAAATCTCGAACATTTGACAAATTTCCTAAAAAATGAAATTAATTTGCTTTTAACAAAATTATGTGATGTATGTATTAATTTTAATTCTATAACCTGTTTCCTTTTTTTATTAAAAAAAATTCTCAGACATATACCTTAAAAGTTCAACTTTGTCTATATCTTACTGATTTTAGCTTTTTCTACCCTCAAAAAGTCTGAGAGGTAATTCTTGCCTTCAGTTTTTTGTCAGTTCCCATAATTTTTTTCCTTTTGTTGTTATGGCCTGATGCTAGAGTGTTTTATCTTCAAGCTTTAGAAAACAATATTTTCCTCCAATATAACTTAATACCATACTCTTGGCTTTTTTTGGATAAATTGTTTAATATAGTCAGGAAACTTCTCATGCTGTTGCTTTGTTCTCTGACTCAAAGTACTCGTTTTTCTCATTCACGTTCCTCTAGGATACACTGTACACTCAGGACTCTGGACACGCTCTTCCTGCATCTGATTAATTCTACGTACCTCTTTCATCGGGTTTAAATGTCAAGTTATCTAAATGGGCTTTCCATAAAAAAACAAACAAAAAAGCAAACACACGACATAAGATTTTTCTTTACCTTTTGGGTAACTGACCTAAAAGAAACAAAGATTTTATGCTTTATTAAGGTAACCCTTCATTGCTCTTATTAGGTTATTGACTAGAAAAACTAAACTTTGAAGGGTTAAGGTTTACACCATATAACTTCCTGTACTGCCTTTATATTCTTTTGATGACTATCACTTTGAACAAATGTTTTAAATCTCAAACATTGGACAGATTTTCTACAAATGAAATTCTAAATTCAGTCCTATTAAACTCAAACTAACTTTTTAATAACAGAGTCAGTAAAAGTCCAAGACAGACATAGTTGGCTGATTTGTTACGTTTAAACAATACAGAAATCATTATCAACTATGAAATGGTGTTCATCTTTCCTTGGGTTTCATTTGTATAAATTTATCATGAATATCTTTCCAAAATTGTATGAGATTCCAAACTTATCTTGGTATATGTTATCAATAATAAGTATAATTATTATAATAATTATAAACAGAAATAACCAAATCTCTTTTGCATCTTTTTTTTTTTTTTTTTTTAGTTTTTGGATGGGGCTGGGCTTGAACCCGCTACTTCAGACATATGGGGCTGGCGCCCTACTCCTTTCTAGCCATAGGTGCTGCCTTTTTTTTTTTTTTCTTTTTGCAGTTTTTTTTTGGCCGGGGCTGGGTTTGAACCCACCACCTCCGGTATATGGGGCCATCGCCCTACTCCTTGAGCCACAGGCACCATCCCCTCTTTTGCATCTTTAACCATGGCTATCCTAAGACTTCTATCATCCACAGACAATTATCACTTTACCTTCACTCTTCTCAAACCATAGTTTCTAACCAGCTATGTTCCTAGATTTCTTTCTTTAAGAAAAGTCATGAAAAGGACTAAAATATTTTTATGGCCTTTTATTTAAAACATTACTGATTCTTTTTATTTTGCTTTACAGAGTTATGATAGAAAAGGTTACCTGGTATCTTCAGAATTTAAAAACTTTTCCGTCTCACTGGCTCCAACCTGTTCTCCCTTGCCAATGCCCTGCTGCTAAAACCACAGTGCCCTCCCTCTTGGCCCAGGGAGAATCACAGAAGAGGGGGCATGTGAAATTTTAAGAGCCCCAATTTCAAGGGATGAAATTAATTCAGACACTCCAGATGAAGGGCAGACACACAGATGCCCAAAGAGCCAGAAAACTGAGGGCCTTGCTTTCCTGCCAGGTGGTTCAGGCCCCCATCCCAACCATAAAGAGTTTCTCACAGAATGGGAAAAAATATTCCCAAGATATACATCTGACAAAAGGCTAATAACCAGAATCTACAAAGAACTCAAGCAAATCAGCAAGGAAAAAAAAACAAACAACCCCATTAAAAAGTGAGCAAAATACACGAAGAGAAGCTCTTCAAAAGAAGATAGAAAAATGGCCAATAAACATAAGAAGAGATACTCAACATCACTAATTATCAGGGAAATGCAAAACCACAATGACACATCACTTCACTCCAGTTAGAGCGGCTTTTATTAAAAAATCCAGAAGTAATAGATGTTGGTATGGATGCAGAGAGAAAGGAATGCTTGTCCACTGTTGGTGGGACTGCAAATTAGTACAACCTCTGTGGGAATTCCTCAAAGAACTAAAAGTAGACCTCCCACTGGATCCAGCAGTGCCAACACGGGGTATTTACCCAAAGAAAAAGATGTAATTTTATCAGAAAGACACTTGCATGTGAATATTTATTGTAGCATAATTCACAATGGCAAAGATGTAGAATCAACCCAAGTGCTGTTAATTCATGAGTGGAGTAACCAAATGTGGCATACGTATACTGTGGGATACTCAGCAGTCACGAGGAAGGATGAATTAAGGCCTTTGACAACAATTTGGATAGAACTGGAGACCATTATCCTAGATGAAGTTTCTGAAGACGGAAAAACAAACACCGCAGTTGCTTGCTGTCACACTGGAGTTAACCAGTGAGTAGACACGGGCCCAGAGGGAAGTGAACTCAGCAGAAATCAAGAGGGAGAGGTTGGAGGGTGTGGGAGGTGAGTGAAAACCTGCCTGGTGGGCACAGTGGACACAACGTGAGTGGGGGGCCGACACACTATAACCCTGCCTCGAGCATAGTGAAGTCAGTCATGTAACTGAAAACACTTGTATTCCATAGTATTTTGAAATTAAAAAAAGAAACACTAAGAATTTCCTGCTTCCTGTAGACTTAAAAGAAAATCACTGGGAAGGTATCAAGATACCTGGTGGCAGAGCTTCCTGGCTACAGTTGTTCCCATTATGGGGTTTATGCAAATACAAGTACAATAAAGAAATTTATTAGCCATATTAGGACAAGTTACTAAAGTGACCATGAAAAATATTGCTGTACAACAAAAGTCTCTAAATTTCTTCACTGAAATGGTTAGCAAAGCTTATGTTTTATATAGCAAATTGCTGTTAAGTCTGAAACTAAAGCCAAGCTTATAATAGCTCAACACTTACAGATAAGTTCATTTCACATCCTGGCTTTTGGCTTCCGGTTTTGCTCTTATGTTGCCAAAAAGGTTTTAAGAGGTTCATGAGTGCCAGCCCACCTCCATTTCCATCTAGCCTAAAATACTTAATTGGCTCGCAGTGTTTGTGCTTCCAGTCTCTTGGTCACAGGAGTCCCTCTGAGGCCTAGACCTGGCAGACAGCCTCAGCGGCCTGGCAGCAACACTGCGTGCTGAGTCCTCCTCACGCTGCATCATCAGACTTCTTCTCCTGCCTCCCTCCACTCTTCAGGTCCCTTCTGATTATATCGGCCCAGCAAACCAGGGTAATTTCCCTGTGTCTGGGTCAGCTGATCAGCTGCTTTAACTTTGGCTGCAGCCCTTTGTCATGGAAAGTGACATGGAGTTAGTTCTGGGAGTTAGGGTGTGCACATCTTGGGGGGAGGTCATCATTTTGGCTACCATGGCTACTTCTGAAATAAGTATGTGCATTTATTTACTTATTTATTTATTTTTTTGCAGTTTTTGGCCAGGCCGGGTTTGAACCTACCAGCTCTGGTATATGGGGCTGGCACCCTATTCCTTGAGCCATAGGCGCCGCCCCTGAAATAAGTAGATTAATTTTTCGGTCTCTGATTCTAGCTAGACTGCTTCTTAACTCAGCTCTTCCCTGCACAGGACAGAAGTTTGGTGACTGAGGAGAGAAGAGGTGGGAGGGCTCGCAGGCCATCACCTCTGCAGGCCACATAACTGCGCTCACTGCAAATTCCTCCCTCTGAGAAGAGCTGGGCATGCGAACAGGGGCTGGAGCTGCCTTTCTGTGTCCTTCTCAGCACACGGATACCTCTTACTGAATAGCAGGAGGTTAAGATTAAAGGAATTACAGAATAATCAGTTCCCTGGAAATCATTAGAACTGGGGCCAAGTTCACTGGATACCGTGAAGTCACCGTGCCAGTCACGACCAACACGGCAGTGGGGTCGGACTGTCTTCCTCTCTGTCTTGAGTTCTTATAGCTTTGTGTTCATACACTGGAACAATCTCAGAGACAATCTCAGCCTCCCCTGGTTGATGCTGGAGAAATTGTTGCACATAGCCTTTTTCCTGCCCCAGAAGAAGAAATTCCATTTCAGCTCATGCTGTCATTTGAATCAGACTTGACTTTACCCAAAACAGAGACAACCTATGTAACAGCAGGCAGCTTCTCCTGACGACCTGTGAATGGGGGGAGAGTGAAATACAGCTCTTGGTAGCTGAATGAAGAGATTTGATTTTGAGTTTGTCAGTGCAGCGTGGGGAATTCAATTTCCTATTGGTGTTGGGTAGTTTTCCAAGTTCATTGTCTCAGTTTGCATTGCAGACTGTACGTCTTGTCCTCTTCAGCTTGTTCTCTCAACTCTGACAGGTGATCTTCCAGAAATGATTAGTATTTTTAGAACTTAGTATTTCTTCATACGGAACCCCTGAGGCAGAGTACCACAGTCCATAGGAAAGAGCTGAGAACTGGCTAATGCCACAATATATTGTTTAACATTGTAAAGCAAGAGGGCTTTTGTCACTGGAATGTAAGGCCTATTGGAAATAACTTAAGGAATGAAAGTGTTCATTGAATCTGATTTTCTACAAGAAAATAATATTTTAAAGTATTCAGTATGTTACAAATATTTTATTTAAGCTGAGTAAAGGTAATGACAACTTTTTCCTAAATTTAATAGAGATAAAATAGTTTTTATTTGTTCATTTAATTGTGCATACCATTAGTTTTCATTATAAGTTCAAAACCTGATTAATATTTTGTCAATGACCTGTGTACAAGGGCCCAGGGTACTTAGAAGACAACTTACTAACACTTGGTAGATAAATCTTCCTATTGATCTTTCCTGTGTTCTGTTAACATCATCAGTTTACCTTGGATAGTATCAGCCTTCAGGTCCTACACCTTCAAATTTAATTTTATAAGAGGTTTTTTTTTTTCAAATAACAATGTTAATATTTTCCCTGTAGGCATTGTAGCCATCTTTCCTCTTTAGAAGCACAATAAAGCATTTCCTAGGGCAATAAAAATGCATTTATGACCAGATGCTATCTCTTTTTACATTAGCCTTGTGAATTTTAGTATATGAATGTATGTATGTATTATTTCCTTATAAGTCTCTATAAGCAGCACAGCAGATTATAATGGGCACAATCAGACCTCTATAATTATTGAATTGCCCAGATACTGTTCTTTTGGAGCTCTTTGTCTCTGAAGAACCTAATTCCTCACTCTGGACTTAATCTCAGGCTGTTCCTAGTACAGGGATCAGCTGGCAGATGCCTAGTAAATTTCTTTATGATGTGTATTAGTTTCTTGTGGTTACTACAAAATTGTTGGCTTAAAATGAAACTAATTCTCACATGGTTTTGGAGTTCAGAGTCTGAAGCCAAGGTGTTGGCAGGTCTTGTACTCTCTCCAAAGAATCTGTGGGAGGAGCCGTTCTCTGCTGCTTCCACCTCTGGTGGCTGGAGTTGACTGTGTCACACCACTGTCATCTTTGTCCCTGTGGTAACACTGCCCTGCTCCTCTCCATGTCTTGTTTCTGTTTCAAATCTACCCCTACCGTTCTCTTAACAGTACACTTGTCATTGTCCACCAGGATTTTCCAGAATTATCTCTGCATGTCAAGATTCTTAATCACATCTGCAAAGACCCTTTTTTCAGAAGTGATAACAGTCAGATTTTTGAGAGTCGGCACAGATATCTTTTGGGGACCGTTTTCGTGGCCTGCCCCTGCAGGCCATTCAGAATATTTAACTTGAAATCTTTAGTACTTCAGCCTCATTGTCCCCGCAGCATATTTGATCTGAAGAGCCAGAAATAACCCTAGAACATTTTGGGCATATGTACCCGACTTAAATATCTTAAACTTGTTCTGCTCGAGTTTAGAAAAGTGATTACTCCAGGAGTTGAAAGAAATCATACACAAAATAAAAAACAAAGAAATAACTTGCATAAAAAGGGACAAGTGATAGTTTTCTGTCTTTTAAAAAAAATTTGAGATTATCATGAGTGTACAAATGATTAGGTTCTATTGTTTATGTTCTGTCTTTCTATATAATTGATTTTCTTACATGAGAACAGGAGGCTGGCAAACAGTAGTCACTAGAAAAATGTGTGTTGGCTGGTTAAATTAACAAATAGAAGGAACAAACTGGATTTTTACTTCTTCTACATCTGTTAGTCTGCATGCTCTCTACTTATCAATGCTCTGATCGCAGAAATGTAGATTGGAAGTTAAAAAGTCTTCATGAACTTAGAACATTTAAACATATTTAACTTTCTCATGAAACATGAATGGCTAATATTTATTAAGCATTTATTGTGAATCTCTGGAGTTGAACATAAATGTCTAAACTGACAATATGAATATTACAGAATCATAGACACTCCTCAATCTATCTCCACAGTAAAACGTTCCTCAATGATCTCCCCGATCGCTCCGTAAAGTATCTGGAGTGAAGCTCAGAACCTGCTGAGTTAGCATCTAGTAAGTCTGTCATTCTGCACTGACTTATCTGATCACTAAAAGTCACTTGATGTTTGCAAACCTACTTTTGCTATTTTTATTATTGTAAATGTATTTTATTATTGTAGTTTAAGAACTGTTATGTAGGATGGCTAATATGAGTACCAAAACTGGATTGTTGTTATCTCTATGAAAACCAAGCTGAAAACTTTGAAACATTTGAGATATATAAGTCGCTAAAAATGATTTTTAATTAGGTCTAGGTAAGACAATATTAATAGACTAAAAAAATTATAATATTTTTGAAGGATTAGGTACTCACATTGCATATTTAAATTCTCAGTCTATTTTATAGAAACCCACAATGGAAATCTCAAATGGTAATTTTGAGCCTTGTTTATATAAGAAAGATCACATGACATTCAAATTAGGGCATGCAAATGCAAAACATGGGCCAAGGTTACATGTGTAAAACTAAGTAAAATAAAACAAGACTAAAAAGTGTATCATTTTTATTCCTCCCTACTGTGATTGCATTGGCTTAAAGTAGATAAGCAATTATCGATTTTGATCATGTCACATTAGGTTTATACTATGTTTGGAGCTGATTTATATGATAGTTTTAGTTTAATCTTCATCACCTAATAAATTCCAAAAGATTTCAATTGGGTTCTGTGGAAAGAATAACAAGTAAGCAAATATTTATAGAAAGTAAAAAAAGTCAATATAATTTAAATATATTTATTTGTATTTGTAATGTATGCTTAGCATTGTTCTAGCTACAGTGAGAAAAACGCCAGAGAAGTATACGTCATGCTTTATACTCTCAAGGAATTGGAATTTGGTCAAGGATAAGACCAAAACACTATCAAAAAGAACAACAGCCAATGCAGAGGGGACAAAATTCTGAGGTCTATTTTGTAAGTACAATAAAAGGAAAGCATACTGGGGAATTTGTGTGGTCTGTTGGTATCAGACAAAGTTTCCAAAAGGAGACTGGATTTGACCTGGAACCAGAAGAAGAAGGACTTGGAGGCAAAGACCAGGAGTGTGGAGGGAGATTGGATAAGCAAAGGCACAGAGGTAAAGGGAGGACGGACTTTGGAAGGGCAGCAGGGGACTGCTGAAGTGAACATGGCTGGTTTGGGCTCTTGCTAAGGCCAACTCTGCAGACCACAGAAGCTGATCCCGGGGGATTCCAGAGGTTCACTTCCTTCTAGGAAGCATGATCTGTGCTGGGTCAGAGGCGAAGGAGCATAAGAGTAGAGAGTGAACGAAGCTTATAGGTGCACACGAGAAACTCCTCCTAAAATCCGAAGTTCATAAGTATCAGTAAGAGAAAATATTTGGAGGTACTTACTTGGTTTGCAAAAAGAAACCAAAATAAAGGAAAGTAATAATGTTGAACCATACCAGGGATTGTTTTAGATGGAGCCTTACTAATTTGTATCATCTAAGAGAAAAGACTGAAAAGTCACAGTAGGACACATTTGGAAAGGATTTCTTTGCCAGCTTAGAGCAGTGACATTTAGAACGCCTTTTTAAAAATCCCTTTAGGATGACTCCTGTATTCTTCCTGAATTAATCATCTCTCTTTCTCCTTTCCTCTCTCTCCACCCTCACATTTTTCCATTAACCTAAGAAGTATATTATTTTCTTTAAGAACTAGCTTGCTGGGTATAGTGGTTCATGCCTGTAATACCAACATTTTGAAAGCCAAGCCAGAAGAGTCACTTGAGGCCCTCAAGAGTTAAAGATCAGCCTGGGCAACATAGCAAGACCCCATCTCTAAAAAAAATAAAGTAAACAAATTAGCCAGGCATGGTGGCACACATCTGTATTCCCAGCTGCTCTGGAGGCTGAGGTGGAGGATCATGTGATCACTGCACCTTACTCTGTGGCGTTACTATCACTGATGATTGGTGGTCTAGTTTGTCTGTGATTTTCTGGAATAAGGACATGAACCTACCTTCCCGGCTCCCAAGTTCCCTGAGTTTGGTTTACAACCAGTTGTTTTAGAGAGTTAATGTGAGTGATTCAATGGGATGGAAGAATAAAAGCAATTTCAATACTTACAAACAATAGAATGAAATAAAATATACACGAAAGATGGGAAAGAAATGGATAGTGAAATTCAGTCTATTACCCTGACTAAGCAACAACTAAAGGATGCAGGCTAACAATCCCCAAATATTTAAAGAATCTATATGACAATGTAGGAAACTGATTCGTGTGAAGGACATTGCCATGGTTAAATGAATGGAAAGAAGTGAGCAAGGAAACATTGCTTTTCACCTGCTAGAGACAGAAAAAGGCTTTAGGTGCATTGAAGGACTAGATGATGAAATTGCATGTAAGAAGACTAACAAGAAGCCTTTTAGAAAGAGCAGTAAAATGGTGGCTTATGACACCTTGAGGGTGAACTGGTGTCTCACCAGACATGGCCCAGAGGAAGTCTGGGACCCTGGACGGCACCAGGCACAGGCAGGCACTTCAGGCCCACTTTGGCTGTGAAGGAGAAAGCATTTGTGGGGACTGCCATCATCTGAACGTTTGTGTCCTCTCAAACTCCATGTGTTAAAATCCTCACCTCCCACCTCGGGTGGCACCTGTGGCTCAAAGGAGTAGGGTGCGAGCTTCCTATACTGGAGGTGGTGAGTTCAAACCCGGCCCTGGCCAAAAACTGTAAAATCCTCACCCCCAAGAGGCAGTGTCCGGGTGGGGACCTTAGGAGGTGAGTAAGGGATTAGTCCCCTTACAAAGGAGGCCTGAGGGGCTTGTTTGCCTCATTCCCCCTGGGAGGATGCAGAGAGAAAGCACCACTGACTGCCTCACCAGACACCAAATGTCTTGGAGCCCTGACCACAGACTTCCCAGTTTCTACAAAGGTAAGAAATAAATATTTCATTGTTTAAAAGCCGCCTAGTTTAATGCACTTTGTTAGAGCAGCCTTCCTTTCTCCTCACCCCACTTTGTAAAGTCCTGGCATGAAGATCTTTACCGATGTGTTCAGGCGCCTCACACCCAGTCCCTGGCAGATTATAACAGCTGGTGATGTAAGACTAACTTTTCTGCTTTTGAGGGATAAGGAAAATAAACTCCTGACATGAGACTTGGAGGTTAAGTGCAAAAGTTCAGGCAGGAGACCTTGCCCTGGCCAAGTTCATGCAGTTCATGCAGCTATGAAAGCAGTAAACAAGGGCACACATATCACAGGTGTGTTGTGAGGACAGCACACACCACACCTCATGAGCTTGACACTCTGCCCGGCTGGGAGTAGCTGGAAGCAGTAAACAAGGGCACATGTATCACAGGTGTGTTGTGAGGACGGCACACACCACACCTCACGAGCTCTACACTCTGCCCGGCTGGGAGTAGCTGGAAGCAGTAAACAAGGGCACAGTGTATCACAGGTGTGTTGTGAGGACTGGCATTCTGCCTGGCTGGGAGTAGCTGCTCATTAATTGTTAGCCCGTTATTATCAATGCACTAGAGCCATGTTCAAGTCACCAACATAACCAAAACACGTGGTATACCATGTCCTCTTTAAAAGCTAACATAGATTGGGCGGTGTCTGTGGCTCAAAGGAGTAGGGTGCTGGCCCCCTATGCTAGAGGTGGTGGGTTCAAACCCAGCCCCGGCCAAAACTGGAAAAACAAAACAAAACAAAAAAAAAACTAACAGATTATAATATGATAGTCTGATTGGTGCTGGTATTTCAGAAGGCTGAAAAACTTACATCCTAAAATATGACTCAGGACTCCACCTCCTTCGGTTTGTGTGGTGAAGTTAAATTCTGTAATGACTGCGTGAGCCGCCCTCTTCCCTTCCACTATCAGTTTAGCCAAGTTTAAAGATCCTTTCCGGGTTCCTGCCTCACCAAAAGAAGAAATGCCAATTCATGGAATTTGTCAGTAACGGGCTTTGAGCGAAATTCTCCTACTACCCTAAGGCTCAGGAACAAAGAATTTCTGAATTTCTAACTCTTGTGGCCCCAAGTATGAGATGGGCACAAGAAGGTTCCAGAAAGACTCAGCAGAATAGGAAAGCTTGACTGAAATTTCATTTTAAGAAGTATTTATTCTATTTTTTGTAAAGAACGGTTTAGAAATAACATATAATTTATCTTGCTTGATTTGCATAAACATAATGATTTTCAGTGAAAATAATTTGCACTCAGTTGATTTTGGAGTGTCTTCATCTTTTTCCTGAGATTCTGAAGGGAAAATTATATCTTATGGGGCATGATCGTAATCCATCATAACCTGCCACTAAGTGGGTCATGAGGGTTGTTGCAATGAGTTACACAAAATCCCCAGACACTCAAATTACGTAAAATGGGAGGAGTATCTTTTAAAATTAGAGTTCAGATATTGACTCATTATAGGCCTAAACCAACCGTCAAACAACTCTAAAAATACAATATAATGACTCGGTATGTAAAAGCTGTACTGGCGCTGAGGAATCTCCATTTGCCGTAACCACCCAGTTCTGTGACCAAACTTGATTCTCTTAGGATCATTCCTGCTGGATATTTACACACTCCTCCATGCTCCTGCAGATTAATGAATATTTAATTGTAGCAATCAGATTAGAGAATCATCTGATAATTTAAGAATGTGAAATATACTTTCAATGCCATTTAGTTATTCAAAGGATTCTGAACAGTGTAAAATAATCATTTACAATTTGGATTACTTATAGCTACATGGAAGCAATGGGGCAGAATGTGTGATAGATACTTAGAATTACGACTTGCCACTGGGAAAAAAAACTTCTGGTAAATGTCCATGTAGTACCACTCAATGAAACACAACAAATTCAATAACCTGTGTTACAAATTAACTAGGTATCTCATAAATGCTTATTTAATATAGATACTTTCTGACTACTTCCTCTAGATATAAGTTAAATAAGCCTTTTTAAATCTAGTCCACATCCCTAATCACCATTTATAATTTTGTCTTTCTATGAAAGTATGCCCTTTATTCTGAATAATCAACTAATCAACAAACTTTGGGGACATATTTAGCCTGGAGTAGAGAAGACGTAGGTGGAATTTGTTAATTGTTGAATTATTCAGAACAGATGTATTAGGTATGACTTAGATAATTTCCATGTCAGAAATTTAAAGAGTTGGGGACAGGTATAAGAGATACATTTCTGACTTAAGAAATAATTTTTCAACGGGCAGAGCTGAGCTGAAAATAGACCTGCTGCTTCCGATGGGTGCAGTTTTCCTGAAGGGCATACTTAAGAACAGACCACATAGTCACTCGGGGAGGTCTGGAGGGAATAGGAGTCTGTAAAGAACATTTAGACTTAGCTGCTAAGGTTTTGTCATGTTGCAGTTGCTAAAAATAAGAGTTGGGATTGACAGTGGATTTTTTGTTTTTCAACACAGCTATGGGTTCTTTCATTAACATGGCAGGGCACTTAACTCTTGTAGTAACACATCACCAACTTTGAGAATAGGGACATCTGGTGGATGGAATAAGCAAAAGGAAAGGGGGTTTTGTTGGCAAATTCTAATTTTAAATAAGTTTTGACATTTCCATGAAATGGAAATGTTGACACTGGGCAAAAATTACTCAGGATCAAGTGATTTGAGTAAGATGATTGTTTTATCTGGCCCTTTAATATAAACAAAGTGAATGCCTTTTTAGTTATGGTTCTTTAGTTAATTCAAATTAGGATTTCTGAGGATGAATTTGCTTTTCCTCATAAAGCGTAAGCATGTGACTTTATTGGCGTACAGGTAAGATCTTTTCTTTTTAGCCAAATAATTCAGCAGTGGGAATGGTAAACAAAAAAGAAAAACAGAAAATATCCAACTTCTTAAACTATAAATACCATTGTTTTACTTGAGTCTTCACTAAACTATTTGAATTTTTCTATTCTTATAAATCTGAAAAAATTAAAATTCAAATTTAAATGTGGTAACACATTTCTTTGTATGAAGAAAAGTAATGTTGTATCCATTTCCAGAAAAAGCAACAGGCCAGCAGTGTAGAGCCAGCCTGCCTAGAACAGTAAGCTGGATCCAATTCCACAGACTCAGATGGCCACTTACCTCATTAGTGGTGTGTGCCCTCATCTATTTCTATATCTAGATCAAAATTAAGTATTAAAAGCACAACTCTGGGGAGCAGGACTGTTATTTATTTTCTCTGTATCCTGAATCCAGGGTACTGTAGGCACCCCGATAGCTGGTGAGTGCACCTCTTCAAATCTGCCTTAGCTAGGAGCAATTTTGTCCTTATTTGACCCTAGAACTGTCTCTCTATTCTTTTTTTTTTGGGGGGGGGGTAAGACTTGAAGTATAGAGAATTCTGAAAGAACTAAAAGTTGATCTTCCATTTTATCCCCCAATCCTATTAGTAGGCATTTACCCAGAAGGAAAACTAAAAACATTTTACCGCAAGGACATTTGCACCAGAATGTTTATTGCAGCTCAATTCACAATTTCCAAGATGTGGAAGAAACACAGGTGTCCATCAACCCATGAATGGTTAACAAACTGGTGCATGTGTACCATGGAATACTATTCAGCCATAAAGAAAGATGGAGACTTTACATCTTTCATGTTTATCTGAATGGAGTTGAAACACATTCTTCTTAGTAAAGTATCACAAGAATGGAAAAACAAATATCCAGTGTATTCAATACTAATATGGAAACAATACACAAACAACTACATGTCCACATGAAAAACACAAGTATAATCTAGTGAGGGGGAGGGAAACGGAGAGAGGGGAGGGGGCAGGAGAGAGGGTGGTTAGCGGGATCTCACCTAATGTGCACAACATGGGGGTGTTAAGCACACCTCCTGGGTGAAGGGCTCCACTACAACTTGAAATCTACCTCAGAAATGAAAACAATGTAACTTAACATTTGTTAAGGGACTTGAATTGTGTTAATCTGGTTCCAGAGAAAGTTCTTTCAAATGCTGCATTAGTCTTGATGCGGATGATGACCTCTGATAAAATATCCAGACATATAAACACAAATAACAGCAGGAATGAAAAGAAATACTCCAGTGATTTCACAGAAGATGGGGGACACTCTAAAAGACACATCAGGAGATGGAAACAAGAACGGCATCCTAAGTCCCAGAGGGCAAAACCAGAAAAATGGATTAGATAGAAGTACAGAGCACAGCCTGGGAAGGAGCCTGGGTCGCCTCCCAGCCCCATTACTTCCTAGATGTGGGACTTTAAGCAGCCTATTTAACTGATCTCCCTTTATTTCTGTCATCTGAAAAAAGGGAGGAATAAGAGAGCTCATAATATAGGTGTTTTGTGAAGATGAAAGAAGTGAATAAAGTGCTTAGGAAAGTGACCGGCACACAATACTTGCTAAGATTCCTGTTTCTTTTCACCATATTGCAGACACATGCCATTACAAAATGATCTATTTTCTATGTTGCTCTGATACAAAAATATTCCTATTAGAAATTCAAGATGTTATTAATTTTTAAATTCATACTGATGTCAGAGATGTTGAAATGCAGAAAAAAAGTATGCCTTATAACTGATAAAATACCATTTTATTATTAGGTATAGAATACAGAAGAAAGAAAAATCCAGTTGGGAGAATTAGACATTTGAGTATGTTAACATTTCCATCGTTTAAATTCTACCTTCATGTCCTCTTTATTATTTTTTCAAATATTTTGTACTTTCAGTACCATTTTTATGGGAATACTACTCATATTTAGACTCACAAGGTAACTGAGGTTACTAAATACTTCAGTGAAAGGCAGGATTGCCCTGGAGGGAGAAGATGGTGTCAAGAGCCCAGTTGGATGAGGGAAGAAGCTGAAGGGAGGGTGGACGATTACATTTACCTGATCTGACTGGAAGCTTGAAACATTTTTCAAGCCAAAATGCAAAGCCACTTGGCAAATATGAGAACAGGAAAATGGAAGGGGTTTTTTAAAATGAATCAGTGACAAAGCAATTATTTAAATTATCTATTTAACTAATAATTAAACACACTGTGAACGCAGTGTGCTGTACATGATCTGTTAAGGAGATAATACATAAGAGAGAATTACAAAAGATTTAAGAAGCAAAAGTACATGATAGAAAACTGGTGTTTATGTTCAGTGGCCTAGTTAACTGCAACTATGACCTCGTTTCTCTATTGGTAGCATAGTATTTCCCTGATAAATATTGTATGATTTCTTTTCATACTCATAACTGTCAGAATACTCAACACTCAGCAAACAGCAGTTGGACTCCTTCTCAGGAGAGGCTGAGGTACAATGAAGTTTAGCTAAGCCATTTCATGGAGCTGAAATCAGCCCCAGAGGAGGTGCTGGAGGGACTGAGAATTCGGAAGAGGTGGCATCAGCCTGGTGCAGGGCAGGAGGTGAAGCCTAGGAGGGCAGGTGATTGTGAAGGGTCAGCTTGGTAACAAACCAACTATGACACTGTGAAAATTACCTTCTCTTCCTGGGCTTCTAGTTCTTACAAAGCACAGACTGAATTTAGGACTTTATATTTTCTCCATGTCATATCTTTAATTTTCTGATACTGTTTCCATGACAAGAGAGGAGAGCCCGAGCGGCCGTCAGATGCTGGGTTTGGTGTGTTTGCCTTACGATTTATGGGCAAGATCTTGAGGTTTTCAAAAGATGCTCTGTCCTCATGGGAGATTACCCCAGTAAATTTCCACTTACGGGCCTTCTAAGGATTGTGCCTCTACCATTCAGGGCTGGGGCCTCCACACTGTATCTCATTTATTTCTTACTACAGTCCTCTGAGGTTAGTGTTATGACTTCTACTTTATAGAAGAGGGACCAGAACACAAAAGAAATTGTTAATGATGAGAGTAACAATCATTTGTTCTTGCAATCTGCGATTACTGTGCTAAGGGCTTTTCATATGTTAATGTGCTCCATCCTCATCACCCACCCTATAAGGAAGCTTCTGCTGTAATTAACCAGCTTTAAGGCCATGGCATCCTGCACCTTCTGCTTAAAGATATGCACAAGGTCACACACACAGAAATAATAAGGAAATGGGTATCCAGATATGACTCTGGAGCACAGACTTTTAGCTGTTAGCCAGACCACCTGCGTCCCTGTCTTGCGTGGACTGTGGATTCTGGTCTGCCCACTCATCTTGGCTCAGCCTCGGTCTTGGTCTCTGAACCGATGTGTAACATGGCCTGCTCGCAGATCCGCTTCTGCTTCTTGTCCTGGGCTCTGGGGTCCTGCTGTGCTCACCCCAGCACTTGGTGGCTCCATCCCGTCTGCGACTTCACTACTTCTAGTTGGCATTGGCAGTCCTGGGGCTCCAGGCTTGTTGCAGAACCCACATCATCCAGCAATGCTCCAGCAAGGATTAAAAACAGTGGTCACATATGTTTGTGAAAACATTTAATGTATAAGGGATATAAAATGCCAAGAATGCCGAGTGACAGAATGTTTCTACTTTTCACTTTCTGTGTGCCAAAAAGGAGATTTTACACACACATATACAAGGTGGAGATAAAGTTTGTGTGCACTTTAAAATTGCACATGAACTTAATGGCCACCCTGTGTATACACACATGATTTGAGACAAGACTGTATGGCCCATTATCTCACTGCCAAGCAGCACAATGGACGACGTCTGTTCTGATTCACCCCTGCGAGTTTCACCTGCTTGGCTTCTCTGGGTTGCTGGGAGGGCTTCAATTGTTTCTGTCCATGCAGATGTTATGTTTCTTAATCTTTGCCTATCTCAACGCTTTGCTAATAACCCACATACGGTATCCAGGTAGCAAGGTATAAATGTTGGCTCTGGGTCCAAACTGACTGGGTCTGAATTCCTGCGCTGCCACCTACCTACTGTGAGCCTTGGTGAGTTACTAACTTACAGCCTCACTCTTCCTTGGATGGATGGTGAGATAATAACACCCACAGGAGGAGGTGACACCTGCTGAGTCTGCTGTGAGGGCTGAGCAGCTAACAGTTTACATTTGTAAAATTTTGAAAACACCACATGGTACAAAGAAGGTGCTTCGTAAACGTTAGCTGCTATTATTTCTACCTAGTGAAGTACATTCATATAGGCAATGCTCATAAACTCAGATGTCTACTGAGGCCAGAAGGATGGAGCCCATGGCAAACGGAAGCAGGCGTACTCTGCCTCCACTCTTCCACATTCTAAGTGTTTTTTAAAGCACTGTGAAATCCAAACCGAATACACCTGCTGCTGGATTTCAGGCTGGTGCAGAGAAAGGTGGGCTGAGAGAACCCTTCCATGAATGGGACAGTCAGTATTCTGGCTCTCTTTGCAGAATTAAAGAATTTTGGTTTATCCTTATGTTTTGTTCTTAATAGTCATGACGGTTGTTTTACATCAAGAAGATAAGATGGAACCAGGCAGGATGGAAGCTCAGACATGGCAAACCCAACAGCAGTCATCATCATAAAGGTAGGTGAAACGTTTGTCACCGTCAACACCTAGGGCTGGTGGCTGTGGACTCAGAAGGGGTGACTGGCAGAGGTGTTATGGGGAAACACTTGGGAAATGAAGGAAATGCTACCACAGCCCTGGCTTGACACTGGCAGGTGACGTGGGGCCAGGAACAGCACTGCAGGAACACGCACTGAGCTGGGGGGTGATAAACAGCCTGTGGTTCTACTTGCCCTGGAGATAGAAAGACCAAAGAGGCAGGGAGGGGAGAGGGAAGGTCACGAGCTTAGCAGCCGAGTCCCACATTCCGCCTCCTGCACCACAACGTGACAGCTGCCGGCCTCCAGCAAACCCCAGAAATGATGTTGTACACAGAAAGGACCCTTCCTGTGTTGACTACCTTATCAAGATGCTTTGAATATAGAATAAAAACACAGTGTAAAAGCTGTTTGGAAACTTTAAAGTGCTGTGCCAAGGTAAGGTATTATTTTTAAAGACTTTCAGGCCAAATTTCATTTAATCAACAAAGCTACTTGAAAACTTCCATATAACAATGATGTTTTGTGCCTTTCTGTGCCCTACTTATATATAGTAGGATATATATATGTGTATATATATATATATATATATACACATATATATACATATATATATATTTGTATAATTGAAGCTATTACAGGTAGTTGGAGATGATTTTCTGAAGTTGCTTTAATAGACAAAATCTGTGCACTTTAGTAAATGGAGGAAAATTTTCACACACAGCCTGCAGCCCTTTTTATTTCCTAATATTTTTTTTCCTGTATCTCTTCAGGCAGTGTTTTAGAACAATTTAGGGGAGGATGTACTGGCTTTTCCAAAAATATTTTCAAGAGTCAACTTTTTGAACTCACTCTTATTTGTGTGTTCATTAAAAGACAAATGTTACCAGGCACTTACCAGGCTCTGGAAACACAATAATTAAAAGACATAAAGCCCCCTGTCTAATTAGTGTCATCTGTGGTGGGAAGACATTTACAGAACAATGGTGATGGTCAGAGCAACCGTGTGCAGGAGAAATAATAGGGGACTTGGGGAGAGGCATGCCATCTCCCTGCGATGTGTGGAATGAATGGGCATCTTCCAAGTTGGGACAGTGGCATATAAGGCACGTGCCAGGGCAGGTAGGAATGACCATGGTGGACTCTCTCACCAAAGTAGTTAAGGTCAAATGGAACCCAGACAACAAGGTGAGACTGGAGGGGGCAAGACTGGACATACTTTCAACGACAAGAAGACAAAGGGCCATGTGTGGCATGGTAAACAGTTTTTGATGGTGAACCACTAAAGAACCTGAGTAATCTGAAGATGTTCGCCTGTAAAAATAACCACTTTAGAGGTAACAAATCACATTTAGAGCTTGGATGCCAGTTTGGAGGCTACAGCTCTAAATGGGGGGGGGGGTTAGTCCTTAATTATTGAGGTAGCAGTTAGGATGGCGAAGAGCATACAATTAGAATTATTTGAGGCTGGTGTTTTATTTGACTTAACCAGTGAGAGTGAAGAGGGAGGGAATGAAGAAGGGGGGGGGGATAGAATCCAGTGTCACTTTCTGTGATTTGAGCAACTGGGTGGGTGTATTTACCAACACGGAGAATAACGGAAGTGACAATGGGGAGGACTGCATGGGATTTGATTTTTAAAATGATTGAATTTGAGTTACCTGTGTAACATCCAAAAGGAGATACTTATGAAATGGTCATTAACCAAACGGTTGTTTATGGTGCTTGGTTCTGGATTTGTAGAGAGGAGACTGTTCTGCAGACACAGATTTAGGGAGTCCCTGCAGGTAGGTATATGGCTTGAGTGAGAATAATACTGCCTGGAGAGAATACACAGAGCGAAAAGAAAGGAGTTGAGATAGATCCCACGGGGACACAGCCTCTTAAAGATGACCAGGACGCTGAGAAGGAGGGGACGGAGAAGTAGCAGAAAAGTCAGGAGAAAACGCTGCCCTCCGGTCCCACAGCAGGGAACGCTCACTGGACTGTGGGGTCCTTGGAACCAGTAGACGCTGCTGCCTTGGCGTGATGGAGGAGGCTCATGAAAACAGACGGCAGGGGGTGAAGAAAGAGCATTTGCCCAGGACGCTTGAATTGGCGGTGACACAACAGCAGACATCGTGTTCAGTGATTAACTTGCAAGAAATTAGACAAAGCATGGAATATACTAATGTGCTAGTGTTGGGAGGGGTGGATGTTGACAGTGGTGGAAAAATAATAAAGAACTCCTTAAAACTGGTAAATAGACTGGTTAGACATTCATACATAAGGCCTAGGATTGGGGGCTCATGGGATTTGTTACAAACTCGTGACAGGGGGTTGGGAACACAGAAGCCTAATAGAGGTGACAAGGTTTATTTCAGGAAGACAGGGGCGGAATATATGCATAATTTAAGGGGCGAGAGTGTAACTCAATTATATCCTTTCTTGACAATAGACTGTAAGGCAAAAATCAGTCTGGGGTAAGAAGAGGAACTATAAGGCCGGAAGTTGAAGGCGTTTCTCCAGGGCGGTGGCAGCCGCAGGGTTGGGCTGCTCAGATCTCGCTTCTGGGAAGAGCTTGTGGCCGAGGGTCGGCGGCGGCTGCGTGCTCAGGACAGCCCAGGGTTGCGCGCTGACGTCATACGCTCTCACCGCGCCAGCCAATGCTGAGCGCCGCTGTCCAGAGGGCGCCCTTCCTGCCCAGTGCGGGGCTCCCGCGCTCCGCAGTCTTTGCTCCCTGGTTCCTGGTCAGCCTGGCTGCCCTGCAGTCTAAGGCTCTTCCTAAAAATCCTTCCTTCTTTCTCTCTCTCCTTTCACAAGTGTCAGATCAAGCACCAGGTCCACTGACTCTTCTCATCAACTCCTTTTCCCTGACACTCTTTTTCTTTTCCAGAGTTTGCCGCAGTAAATCTTTCGCACCTCTATTTCCATCCAAGAGTCTGCTTCTGCCTCTGATAGGATGCAAATTGACATAGGATACATGTACAGCCATTACATTTTTAAGGCATACATTTTCCAGTTATCAAAGAAGTGTTCTTTGGGCGGGTCAGGGATCATTTAACACACTTCATTACAGCCTCTCAAATACGTCTCTCAAAAATCGTATGTCCATTTATTCTGATCTATACAAGATAATGCCTCTTGCAGATAGAAAACCATGTAATTTCCTATTAGACTCTTGCCACGTCATCCTATTCGATATTTCCTTTTATTTTCTACTTCTTTGCATTTCAAGTAACTCCCTCCCACTGTCCACCTATATTCTGTATTCTACTATTTTCAATCACCCTCTTTTCAATATCTTCAGGACCTTGCCCCATAATCTCCAACTTCTACCTGGATGAAGCCAAGTGTCCAGCTGTTCACCTTCTCCTCACCTTTATATCGGCTACTCAGTGTTGCTGGAGAGAATATTTAAATTGGTCTTGTTCTAAGTTCATGGTCAGTTTTAGCTGTCAATTGCCTATATATCC
This sequence comes from Loris lydekkerianus, assembly GCA_963574355.1. NCBI lineage: Eukaryota > Metazoa > Chordata > Mammalia > Primates > Lorisidae > Loris > Loris lydekkerianus. Next base: position 7,357 of record CAUYPK010031690.1, on the reverse strand, counting down.
AGTTGAGTACTAGTACACTTGCCTATATGTTTAGATATGTGTTTCATAGGCATTTTGAACTCACTATATCTAAATTTCACCCTTGATTTTTTTTCACCTAAAACCCTGATTTTCTTCTAGTATTTCTCATTTTAATAAATGGTACAATGGCTTAAGCACTAGTTGATTAAATACTGGTGGTTTATAGTGGGACACCCAATATTTTTCCATCTTCTGCCAATCTCGTCCCCTAAATACAACTTGCTCTCCATTGGAAATTGTGAATCCCCTAAAAAATTTTTTGTCCATTTTTAAATTTCAGATTAACATGAGGATACAAACAATTAGGTTACAATGTTTGAAATTTTTAGGAAAAGTCCTGTTGCAGTTGTGTCCTGCTCCCAACAGGTATGCCATATACTCTTACACTGGGTCCATTAAGTGGGTGCACAGCAATCCCTCTCCCTCCTCCTCTCCCCTCTCAGTTTGAATTTAATTGAGTTTTTCTCTTGTGTGGGTGTGTATTAGTTTGTCTACTGTCTTCATATTAGAATTCAGTACATTGGATACTTGCTTTTCTGTTCTTGCGATACTTTACTAAGAAGAATGTGTCTCAACTCTATCTGGGTTAATACAAAATGTGTAAAGTCTCCTTCTGAATAGTGTTCCCTGGTATATATGTACCACAGTGCATTAATCCATTCATGGGTTGATGGGCACTTAAATTGTTTCCACATCTTGGAGAAATTGAGCTTCTATAAACAATCCAGGACAAATGTCCTTATGATAAAATGATTTTTTTTTCTTCTGGGTAGATGCCTAGTAATGGGATTGCAGGATCAATTGGAAGATCTATTTTGAGTTCTTTGAGGATTTTCCATACTTCTTTCCAAAGAGGCTATGTTAGTTTGCAGTCCCACCAACAGTACAAAAAGTGGTCCCTTTTTTCCACATTCGTGCCAGCATCTGCAGCTTTGGGACGCTGTGATGTAATTCCTTAAAATGTAATAGAAATAAAAATCTATAGTAGACTTGCAGGTAAAAAAAAAGAGAGAGAGAGAGAGAGAAGAATGAGATCTAGGATCATCTAGGTCAATGTTTGTCAACTCCAGCTATAGGTTAGAATCAGTACAACAACTTTAAAATATGACACTATTTGAGCTGTACCCCTCAAAAAATTTGATCTTCTCTGTCTGAATTGGGCCTTAGGTATCAATATTCTTTTTTCAATCCCTCCATGATTCTAATATGTATCCATAAGGTTAAAAAAGGTTTCTTTGTTGCTAATGTTATCATTGTTTTATGATGTGAATGCGTGTTTATGTACTAAAAGAAAAATATTAGCGAAGGTGGAGTTGAAAATTCTGGGACAAGGGTGGTAATTGGTGGAGCAAGTGAGGGCACAGGATTTATAGTGGGTAGAATAGTCATTTTTCTGGCACTTGGGGGGAAAAGAAAGAAAGTTATCTATTTTTTTATTGATATGAGGAGCAAGGCAGAAGTGGAGTGAGTTTCCCTGTGAAGGCATCTACCCTTCTCTAAGAAACAGGAAACAACTTTATCAGCTGCAAAGGAGGCTGAAAACCTGGTACGTGAAGAGTGTGAGCATGGACTTGGGAGTGAGTCTTTTCTTCCAAATGATTTATCATCTTAATGGCAAAGAAACTCTTAGGTCTTTGTCCTTCCTTAGTCACCTGTTACAAAGATAACCACACAACAAGTCCAGGGATCAAGAAACATTTTGGTTAATCTCAACTCATAACTTCTTTTATTTCTTTTTTCTTCTATTTTTGACTTTTATGCTATTTAAATAATCATTCTCTTTTACTTTTTCTTCCTAATCCTAAATCTTTTGCCTGTTATTTGCCCACTCTGAGTCATTGATTTTTTTTACTTCATGGTTAAACTCTCCCCTTTCACAAAGTTTTCATAAATCTTTCCTTTCATAAAACCCACACTGGAGCACTTTTTGGCAAAAGGACATAGTGAATGTTTTCAGGGCTGTGAATGCACGTCTTTTTAATTTCACAAGGCAGCACATTATTTTGTGTGCAAACACCGCATTTAATGGAGTCAAACTCAGGAAATGGATACGTAAGTTTGTATTTTCTATGCGGAACTTTTTTCAGTTTTTGACATAATGACAAGTACACATGAACAGACTCCTTTAAGAAATGTTTCCTTAAATAAAATTCTGTAGACTTTAATTATTTGACATAGCCCAAGTCAGTTCAACTGACACCTAAAGAGTTTGAGTTCCCTTCAATGAAGGATAAATCGAAAGGTTGATAGACATTTTCGAAATTATACAGGTAAATAGAAAGTTCACTTTAAGGTATAGGTATTTAGTTACAAGCTGGAGGAACTTCTGCATTAGTATGAAACACACTTCTATCAGGTGCCCTGTGACCTACACTGTGTGTATATAACTACCTTATTTATGACATATGAAAACCCCACAACCAGATTTAAACTTATCAGCCAACAACATTCTGAGACTCACTCTACATAGTATTTCCAGGACTTTAAAAATAAACATAAGATGCAGCATTTTTCGTAAGAAATGTACAACATAGACTAGTCAGTGAAATTATCATACATGAGACACAAAACATCTGATCAAAAGCACGGATGGAGTATTTAATGCAATGGGTGTTTACTGAGCACCCACTACCTGCTGTGTGTGTGAAGGAGTGGGGTCAACTCAAGCCTTTTCCCCAGCTGGGGAAATGGAGACCTTTGTTTGGTGTATATACAACTATTCCCTTGTCCTGGGATATTTTTATGTTTGTCATTTTTAATTGTTTTCTAGAACTTAGTGCCTGAAATAGAGTGCATGTGTTTGTTCATGGTTACCATCATCTCCTAGAATAAAGAGAACAGGGACACCCCGACCCCCACCCCCACCCATCCCTTTTTCTTTTGTATCCCTAGAATTGACAGCAGTGCTTGGCACATAAAAATCTCACTAAATATTTGTTGGGTAAAGGAAGGGACTCCTGCACTCTAGAATGAGAGTAGGGCAGAACTGACCTGTACTAATGTGATCAAGAAGGTCCACAGAGGAAGCTCCATTGGCTAGGAGGGGAGAAAATTCCAGCGAAGGAGGAAGAGGGAATGTCTTACAACACAGTCTCTGAGGGCAACTGGCAGTGTTAAGGTCAAACCATTTCCTTGCCCTGGGTTTCTGTAAAATGAGTTTCACATGTGATCTTTCCCATTCTTGGAATTGATAAGTATTTCATTTTCCAATTCCCAAATGTTTTTGGTATGGTGATTATAAAGTGGAGGTGGAGGAACTGCCTGTTGTGTGGTAAACAGGATAAACTTTTATAAAGGTCAACAGAATGATGGCAAAATTTATAAAGCCACAAGAAGGGTTTTCTGCTCTAAATATCCTTATGGAGATCATTCCAGTGGCATCCATACAAATTTCCCAAAGCCCTGTGGAATGATTGGGAATGATCACAGGGAGGGTAGGGTTGTAGGATGCATTGAACACCATCAGCTCCCACAGAGACCTTTGTGTAGTCCTAGCATTGTGTAAGCAGATGTTTCCACTCTCCCTGTAACAAATTGCAGTTATCTGCCTACAGGAGTCACAATCATGTCATAAAGGGCCATCAATCTCTTTTGTTGTATGAGGATTCATCTAACACAGCATGGTGGACACCAGCAGGTGGCCTTAATTGGTCACTGCCTTCCTAATCTAGCTTTTAGAGAATCAGATTTGGATTTCAAAACCAGACTGCAAACTTGAGTTCAGAATGGAGCAAACCTCAGACTGTCATGCTTTTTTAAGGAGGAATTTTAAACAGAATGACATTGGGTCAGAGGGTAAGGACACAAGGTAAATATATTACAATTATTCATGACCAGAACTTTCTTTCCCACACCAAACCACAGTCAGCTTGACAAAGTCTGTGACTAGTACTAGAGAAAATAAGGTAGTTATCCACAGTTCTCAGGGAAAAGAGAAGCCATGTGTAAACGCTACAAGAATCTGCATCAATTCTCCAGGGCTTAAAGGAAAGCCGTGTCTCGTGGGTTTAGATCCCAACTTCAGGACTGATTAATTCTAATTCTCCAGCCCCAGACAAGTTACCTGTGAGAAACATACTCAAGACTCAGTTTCCTCACATGTAAAACCAAGAGAATGACGCCTTTCTTTTTAGAGTTGTATTATAACTAGCATGATTCAGCAGTCAAAAATTAGTAGTCTTAAATTGTTTTCATTAGAAAGAGAACTAAGGTGGTAAAAAAGAATTTAAAGGTAAAATTTTAAAAAATTAAAAAAATAACTCCAGGACAAGGAAAGTACCCCAGCCATTCCATCTGTTGCTTAATTCCTCAAAAAGGAAAGAGAAGATTAATTAGTGTAGGTTTTAGAAGAGCTTCTTATTTGAGATTTAAAAACAAGACCAGTTTAACCATAGTAAAACGGTGGTGAGTAAGCATCAAAGGAAGAAAGAAACAGGATGGAGGGAGGGTTGGACTAATCTTTTTGTCAAAGATTATCCTGTTCCCTACTACAATTATAGTCCTTAGTACACAATAACGTACATTTTATCCAACTAGCATTGATCAAAATGAAATCAAAATATAAACCATGTGCACTGACCAGAAGACTCTAATTAAACAAAGTCTTATTACTGAACATGACTGTGTGGGTTTAATACATCAGGCTATCAGACTCCCAGAATTAATTCACTCTCTAATGAGAGTTGTCTGCTATCAGAATCACAAGTTTACTGTTTTCAATAATCTAGCCACACCAGTTTTCAATTAAGATTCAAAAAGCCAGATCCTGATGAGTAAGAGTCATAAATGATGCATGCCACCCTACTTTTATGTAATGTTGCATCTATTATTCTGTTTTAATCCTCTAGCATGCTTTTAATTCATGAATAATTAATGTGGAGGCTATTTTATAAAGATTATAACCACTTTGAAGGTAACTATTCCAGGAAGCATGCTCTAAAACTAAGTATGCCATCTATTCAAATTTAGCAAGCTGATTCCTAAAATGCTCAATTAAATTTTAATTGTTTCTTTTTGTTTAATTGACAAAAATGATTCTAATGGGTCAGTATCTAACATTTCATCTTGCCTCTTAATAGGGTGAAATGTTTCTCAGGTATTTTCATTACTGTTTTTATATTCAGAATTTAAACATTCGGGGACATTCACATCTTGGAAAATGCCCAGTACTTAAAAATATCGAGTCTCCATTCTGGTGAGAACAATTCACTGGAGTTTGTAGTGCCCAGAGCCAAACTTGGGGCTTCCTTTGATCTTCACTTTGGCAGCTCTGCTATTCCACAATCCTCCTTCATTAAATTCCACTGTTATGCTAGGACCTGGGTGAAGGCAATGTTCCAGGCAAGTATATTAATTATGAAGAACAGATAGCCTCTCTGAGTTAAAGGAAGACAAGAAAAGTGGTTGCAAGGATATAAAAAGGTAATTTCATAGATATCCAAAAATAGCTAAGGCCCATGTAAATTGTAACTGGAATCTGGGAAATCAAAAACTGAAATTCTCCTTTATGTCTCACTAGGCTTTAGTTAGTTCTGTGTCATCCTTCTGTATATGGCCAGACCGGCCGCCAGTCCCTAATCTCTTGCATGACCCATTTTCTCAAGCATTTATTGCCAACTTCAGATGTATTTCGTCTCTTGGTTTGGGTTCTCAAAAGGAAAAACAAAACAAAGCAAAACAATCCCCCCCCCCAAAAAAAAAAAAAAAAAAACGCCTAAAGAGTGAGCTTATTTCTTGGGAGGGCTCTTTGCCCCAGGCTATGTCAGAGGCCCCTGTTCAGCCAAGGGTAGGTAGTCCATGGCTGACGAAGTCTGTGGTTCCATCACTGTGGCCAGAAGCAGAGGTGGGTAACATGATCGATAGAGTTTTCCAGGACTTGTGGGAGTGCAGATATTCATGATTAACTTATCCTTATCAGGAAAGCTGTTGTTCCCTCAATCAGAGCCGCAGCATTCATTCATAACTAAGTTCTCATGTCAGTGATCACAACACTGTCATTATCATAATTTATTCATTCATTCAAGAACATCTGTTAATATCCCACTATGTGCCAGCCACTCTGCGAGACCGTGAACACAAAGATAAAGAAAGTTTTTATTTGTAATAAAGCCAATCTTTAATTTTAAGGAACTGGTACATTTACAAGATAGCTCTGGAAGGAGGAAAAGGGGTCACTTTTTCAGTGACAGGTGGAAAATTTTGCATTCAGTGAAATGAAAGGGATACTATTGTAAACTGCTGATTAGGGATGCCTGGCCCAGGTGATGGTGGTTCAAAGGTTGAGGGTCAGGCTGACAAAACAAGGCAAAACAAAAAAACAAACAAACAACCCAAAAGGATGATCCAACCAGCCTACCAATCTTAGGATGATACTGAATGATAAGGCTCATTCTCTGCTTCATCTAGATATCAGGGATTAACATTGAGTTTTCTAATATACATGAAGTTACTGTCTCTAACAAAATTACCTGAACAACTATTTTCAAAGATGTGTACTAACACTGTGGTTTTAGAATCATTATTGTAAACTTAGATACTTAAACCACAGAGTTGAAGCACTTAAAACAAGTAAGAGTAGCCCACATCACAAAATCCCAAAACAACAGATGTTGGCGTGGATGTGGAGAAATGGGAACACTTCTGCTCTGCTGGTGGGAATGCAGGCTAGCATGTTCCTTCTGGAAGGAAGTTTGGAGAACACTCAGGGATCTAACTGTAGACCTGCCATTTGATCCTGCGATTCCTCTTCTAGGTGTATATCCATAGGACCAAAAATCATTTGGCAATAAAGATATTTGCACTAGATTGTTCATTGCAGCTCAATTCATAATTGCTAAGTCATGGAAGAAGCCTAAGTGCCCATCGACCCATGAATGGATTAATAAATTGTGGTACATGTATACCATGGAATACCATGCAGCAGTAAAGAAATGGAGACTTTACCTCTTTTATGTTTACATGGATGGAGCTGGAAAATATTCTTAGTAAAGTATCTCAGGAATGGGGGAAAAAGTATCCAATGTACTCAGTACTACTGTGAAACCAATTTATAATAACTCACACTTGCATATGAAAAATTAAACAAATTTACCGTATATACTCAAGTATAAGCCAACCCGAGTATAAGCCGACCCCCTTAATTTTACCCTAAAAACTGGGAAAACTTAGTGTCTCGAGTATAAGCCAAGGTTATACAGCAGCCACTGGTAAATTTCAAAAATAAAAATATATACCCAAAACAATGACAATAATTGAGGAATCAGTAGGTTAAATGCTTTTCAATATTTATTGCTAAAGAAAAACTGTAAACTAGCAACAACTTTAAAACTTTAAATAA
>CAUYPK010031686.1:0-10378 GCA_963574355.1 Loris lydekkerianus | reverse complement strand
TTCCTTGGTCCTTTCCTCATGGTCTTGAGGTATAGTTGGGTTATAGCCTTCATGTGAAAGCTATAGTTTAGCTTCATAGTAGGGCTGAGTACATTGGATACTTTTTCTTCCATTCCTGGGATACTTTGCTAAGGAGAATATGTTCCAGTACTTTTATTCTAATTTCTATACTTTATAGAATCTAAGATTTTTCCCTAGGTGTGTTACATGGTTGTGGTGTATTGGACTTATATCAAGACACTTTTTCCCATATGCTGTTATTAAGCCAGGCCTTTCCTATTCACTCTTTGCATTGTTGGTTTCGGGAACTTACTTGCCGTCGAGTGCCTGTCACCTCTTGTGTTTCTCTGTCTTATGTAGAGTGTCTAGTGTCTAATAGCTTTTGGCTAAATGAGATTTCAAAGTAAGTATGGAAGTGTGGATTGGATCCATTTACTTTACCTAAACAGATGATGAAATACTAACAATTTTTTAAAAGCCTATATAAGTCCAGAACAATTTTTTTTAAAGCCTGTGTAAGTGCAGAGCCCTCTTGATATGTATGTGGTATTGGGAACAAGAACGAGGTTTGGAATGCAGCGTACACAACCTGCCGGGGCTGGTCATTGTGGCTCACGGGCCCTATTCACAGAGAAGCCTTTGGATATTCTTTTTCCAGATGAGCTTTATGGTGACTTTGAAGACCTGGAGACAGGGGACGTGCACAAGGGAAAATCAGGCCTGGATATTGAGGTATGACTTTGCCATGGGCAGCTATCTGCTAAAGAGGCTTGTATTGAGAAATGCAAATCTTACTTGATACCTGTGAAGATTATAGATCAGGTAGATAGAGTCTTTTCTAAAAGTGTGGGGATGTGAGGACAGATAAAAGTTTTCTTGTTATTCTTGGTCTTTTGATGACATCTACTACCTTTTCTTGCTGTACTCATTTCTCAAATTCCTTATGATTTTTTTATTCATGAAAGTTTTAGCCTCTGGGTCTTCCTTTCTATCATTGCTTTTGCCACCATCTTCCTCTTTTTACATTTACGGTAAGTGTCATTTAAAAAAGCAAATTCCCTGTCCTCCCTAATATTTCTTTAGAACAGTGCCTGGGGACATCTAGGTTGAGGACACTTGCCATTGTTTTTATTCCTGTTTGGCATTCCCAGACAGAGTAAGGAATGGCAGTTAATTGTAATGCAGGTGTCTGTCTCCTGTAGTTATACCATTTTATTTAGAAATAAAAGCTGTGTTTTGTTTTATTTATTATCATAATTAATATTTTTGCAGCTCAAATAAGACTTTTTAAATCTTTAATGTTTAAAGAAAAGATCTCCATAGACTTATATAAAATTTTCTCTTTTGGAAATGTAAAGATTGAAGATGTAGACAAAGAAGTTAAGAAAGAAATTGACCCTGATGCAGAGGAAAGTGCCAAGAAAAAGCATTTAGATAAGAAGAGAAAATTGAAGGAGATCTTTGATGCAGAATATGATGAAGGAGAAAGCACGTATTTTGATGATCTTAAAGGAGAAATGCAGAAACAAGCACAGGTAAGAAAACTCAGTTCCCTTCAGCCTTTTGTCAAGGCTGTAACAATGTCATGAATATCTAACTTTGTTTGGGTCTCTGGTCCCTGATCTACCTTTTACCTGGACTTCTGGGCCAAGGTATGTATGAGTATTTACTCGTACAGTAATCTAATTGTTCTGTCAGTCAGAAGTTCACCAGAAATATGTCAGTACCTATTTTATACTGAGCATTAGATGCAGAGGAAGCGGAAATGACTGAGACGTGGTGGCCACTTTTGAGGATCTCAAAGTATAGTGATTTGAGACAGTGTGTTCACGTCAGTGCAAGTGTTGGCTTCCCATTCCAACTGCTGCTCCCTGATTTGAATAGGTGGGTGATCTGTGGCCTGTGTGACTTATGTACCTACCAGTGGTCTCCAGGGGAAGTTCGCTGAAAACCTATTTTGGTCAGAGGTTAACATGTCAGAAGGACATGTTGAGTGTAAGGTCAGTTGTGGAGATAAAGGGAAATAGTGTGGTCTCCTGCCAGGGGATGCTGAGCAGGCTGTTTGAAGTGATGATCTCACTCTGAAGGAGACACAGTGATGTGTTTACAGTTGATGGCGAGTTGTGAGATGTCTGAGTTGTGCTTTGTTAGTTGGGCTGCAGAGCATCTTTGTAAGCTGGAAAATACAAATTAAATATATGATTTGTGAAAATGTGGTTGAAAGGTTTTGCTCAACCTAGGCCTTCACCTAGGCAAAGACATAGCTCCTGATTAGTCATTAACTTAGTGGTTATAAGTCTTTGTTGACTTTTGACAGACATGACTAAGAAATGTAAAACTAGTTCTGAAGTCTTTGCTTCAGCCCATTTACCTAGAGCCTTGTGGGCCACTGTAAAAGACTCTTAAGTTTTTATTCAATGAAAGGGAGCCCTTGGACAGTTTTAAGCAGAAGAGAGGTATTCATGATTGGCTTCCCTTTGAAATGATTGCTCTGGGAAGAGTTCGTAAACCAGGAAGGTGGCAGTGGAGGTGAGATGGAAAGTCATATCTGGATATACTTTATTTGAAAGATAGATCAGTAGGATTTCCTGGTGGAGTGAATGTGGGGTATGTGAGAGGATGACAAATAAAAGTTACTGGAAGAATGCCTTGTCATAAGTTAGGTAGGAAAGCCTCTAGTTGGTGCAGCTGTGTCTAGGAAGATGATTTTTTAGGGGTCTGGTAGGTTTGAGGTATGTTCAGACAAGAGTGTCAAGTTTGGAGAGAAAGGTCTGGCCAGGGACTTAGATGTACAGTCCTCAGCATGTAGATGCTATATAAAGTTATGAGATGGCCTGGGGAGTGAGTGCAGAGATGGGATAGGTGGAATAGGGCTGGCATGGGCAATAGGAGGGAGCAGCAGTGGAGCCTGGACAGTGCCCAGGAGGGAGAAGACATTTCTGAGAATACTAGGCATGCTGAAAGCCAGCTGTAGAAGGAGGCAACACATTTTCAGGTCTGTTATGTTGATACAGTGGAGACAGAACTGACCACTGGAGTAGGAACGTGGAGGCTTTTAGTGCCCATGGCAAACATTTTTATGGAGTGGTAAGTGAAAGTCTAAGTTTTACAGATTTAAGAGAATGGGAGCAGAGGAACTGGAGACTGTGACTTTTAAAAACTTTTGTGGGGTTTTGCTGCAGAGGGAAGCAGAGAAATGTGGAAGTAGTTGGTAGAGGAACTGGAGGCAAAAGAATGTTTTAAGATGAGAAATAACAGAGGGAAGATCTTCTGCAATAAAGTCCAGGAAGAATAGGTCTTCCTATCCTAATACAGTGTGCAGCTTTAGTTTGGCATTAAGTAATGGCCTGGATAAATAATCTGTGCCAGAGTTACCAGATAGAACTTTCTGCCGTCAGGGACATGCACATCTGTGCTGTCTAATACCATAGCCACTGGCCACATGTTGATGTTTACCCACCTATGTGGCTAGTGTGATTCAGTAACTGAATTTTAAATATTATTTCATTTTAATTTAAATAGCCACACGTTGCTGCCTTATTTAGCAGTGCACAGTCTGGATATGGGTATAAACCCTGGTACGGGATTGACAATGGAAGTTCCTTAGGTTTTCTAGTGAATTAGGAAACAGTCATCAGCTGAGGGTGAGGATGAGAGAGCAGGTGTTGTAGAAATAATTGTTTGGAGAAAAAGAAAAGGAAGCATGGACTGGGGAAGTTTTGAGCATTTGTGGGTGTTAAGGACTCCTTTTAGAGCTGTTTTTATTTGCTGTACCTTGGAGCAACAGAGGAGAAAACAGTTGGAACATATCCTGAACAAACTGTAGTGGTAAAATTTATGTTATGTTTAATAAGCTAAAGCCAAATAATTGTGTCCAATTATTTCTTTATCTAGGAAGTGCTCATTTTTAATATTAATCTATGTTTATTAAGGATAACAACATTATAGGTTTTTCTCCCCCCTCTTACATACAGCTTAATCGAGCAGAATTTGAAGATCAAGATGATGAAGCCAGAGTTCAATATGAGGGTTTTCGACCTGGAATGTACATCCGAATTGAGATTGAAAATGTTCCCTGTGAATTTGTGCTCAACTTTGACCCCCATTACCCAATTATTCTGGGTGGTCTGGGCAATAGTGAGGGCAATGTCGGATATGTGCAGGTAGGTGCCCTGTGCTGCATGCTTGGCAGCCAAGGGTCCTTGGATGTACCCTCCACCAGGCATCTTACTTAACTCTGTTCTTCCTTCAGATGCGTCTGAAGAAACATCGTTGGTATAAGAAAATCCTCAAGTCTCGAGATCCAATCATTTTTTCTGTAGGGTGGAGGAGGTTTCAGACCATTCCACTCTATTATATTGAAGACCACAATGGAAGACAGAGACTTCTAAAATACACCCCACAGCACATGCATTGTGGAGCAACATTTTGGGGTAAAATGTGATTAGAGTAACTTGCTTGTAGGTTAATGTAAGCTTGTATACAAAGGCTTGTACAACCTTTAGGCTGTATCATTATAGCTTTGCTCTTTTCCTTTTGTGAAATCCCAAGTCATAAGATTTTTCTTTATTTGGTGGTGGGGGGATGGAGTAGATATCTGTAAGACAGAATCCAGAATTTATGGTTTATTGTATTTCCTTTTTTCCGGTTTTCTTTAAGGTCCTATCACTCCACAGGGAACTGGATTCTTGGCAATACAGTCTGTCAGTGGTGTAATGGTAAGTGCCCTGGATGGTTTATCTTATAGATTGTGTTTGAGAAATATATCATGAATGTGTATTATTACGTATATGAAACTTTAAGTTGAAAATTACTCATTTTTAATGTGTGATAGGAAGTTTCTTTTTGCTTTTAATCTTCCTATATCCTTTTAAGTACCATATGGGAATAGATATGGGAAAGTAGAATTATAATGATACTGATGATATTTTATTATTTGTGTATTTAGACATCATAGACTAGCTGGATATGACACTACCTCTCTCGTCATGCTGGTTTAGCAAAGTATGTGCACTCTATCTTCATTTGACCAGTCAGAGCAAGTTTTATTGGCCCCATTTAACAGAGGAGAAAAAATAAAGAGCAGATGGAATCTGCCCTGGAGGGCCAAAATTTAATTTCTTAAACATTGCATTTGTATTTTTTTTTTTTTTTCCATTTTATTCCAAATAGATTGTGAAATTATGTTCTTAGGAAGTCACTCTCAGGAAAGTACTCAAATCATAATCATTAGATTACTTTTGTTAAAATACTGTGTTACATACTCAGATGTTTTCCCTTGTTCTTTCTTAGCTGATTGTAAGTGAAGTACACCTTGGTAATTTATTGCATCACAGAGAGTTGTAGTTTTTGTCTTGCTAACATTATTCTTACATTCAAATTTTTGGGTTCCTTTTAGCCTGATTTCCGCATAGCTGCCACAGGAGTTGTCCTTGATCTGGATAAGTCCATAAAAATTGTGAAGAAATTAAAACTAACTGGTTTTCCATATAAAATTTTCAAGAACACTTCATTTATTAAGGTCTGTACATCTATATATTCACATATTTATGAATGTATATAGTGTTAGAGGAGGAATGAAATACTTCTAAATTATGGGTCTAATGTTTTTAGAAAAATATTTGATGTCTTTTATGAACTAGATCATTAATAGTTTTTCATTTGCTTTCTTTATATTGGCTTTTGTGTTACAGAATGTGTTCACAAATCTTAAGGTGAAGTAAAATAGTGATATTTAGTAATTTAGGCTATTACATATTCTTTCATGTGAAACTGCCACAGAACGGAATATATAATTTTATTCGTTGAGTTTTATTCCCTTTCTTTTTGTTTTGCATTAAGAAAGGGGAAAAATCTGGGCGGCACCTGTGGCTCAGTGAGTAGGGCACCGGCCTGCATATACCAAAGGTGGTGGGTTCAAACCTGGCCTCAGTCAAACTGCAACAAAAAATAGCTGGGTGTTGTGGTGGCGCCTGTAGTCCCAGCTACTTGGGAGGCTGAGGCAAGAGAATCACCTGAGCCCAAGAGCTGGAGGTTGCTGTGAGCTGTGACACCACAGACTCTACCGAGGGTGACAAAGTGAGACTCTGTCTCTAAAAAAAAAGGTGGAGGGGAATCATGTTTGTTTAACCATTTAGTAGAAAAATAGACAAAGCAATTTGTAGAAAACTTGGCAAGAGTATATAGAAATAGACACACTATTTTGCAGTATTTTGGGAGATTAGTTTGAGTAGCTTTATTGCCAATTTCATTAGGGGTAGATGTTAAAAACAGAGCTAGGAGATGATAAAATATTCTTACGGGATAAGGTAATAATACCACCAGTGTTTTTCTTCCTTGTTTTTAGCTTATAGTGCATGCACCTAAGTAATTGGATTTGAGCTACAGTCCAACCTTTGAGATGCCAGCCAATGCTGCCTGGCCAGTTCAGTCCAATAAATAACCTCTTTGACCTTCTGTCCTACAGAGATATAGGTGATGAGCGTGCTATTGAGTGCAGTAGTCTTGATTAATGTTATTTTGGGGAAAATAAAATAAACCTGTATTTTTTCTGAGGTAATAATCCCACTTTTAGGGGGCAAAATATATTTTGATTATTTTATCACCTGTCAAGGAGCTATTTTTTTTTTAACCAAGGATATATTTTTGTGAACGTAGAAGTAAAGTAGGCAAAGCTATGATTTTATGTATTTTTGTTTTAATATGCCTGTAGGGAATGTTTAATTCTGCCTTGGAAGTGGCCAAATTCGAAGGTGCTATGATTCGAACTGTCAGTGGAATAAGGGGCCAGATCAAGAAAGCACTTCGGGCTCCAGAAGGAGCTTTCCGAGCCACCTTTGAGGATAAATTGCTCATGAGTGGTAAGTATGTTTTGTGGTGTGTTCAAGACTGTTCATTGTTGCTTTCTAGCCAGAGTTGGTTAGAGGTTGGAGTTTAAGTCTTTAGAAAGTTGGAGTCAGTGCTAACTCTCCCCAGATGGAGCATCTGTGATGAGCATTGTACCTGTTCACATTGTGTCTGCAGCCCCTTCATTTACACAGAGTAAAGTTTACTTAGTGAAGTCCTTCTCCAAATATTGTACAGCCAGGTAGAGAAGTTTGGGGTGAATGTTTTGGGGTGTTTTTCATGATGAAATGGATTTGAATCTTCTTTTGAAAATGTCAGCATAGAATTCTTCTCTTTCCAGATATTGTCTTCATGCGAACTTGGTATCCTGTCTCCATTCCAGCTTTCTATAACCCAGTCACATCTTTGTTAAAACCAGTGGGTGAGAAAGATACCTGGTCAGGGATGCGAACAACAGGTCAACTCAGGCTTGCCCGTGGTATCAAACTAAAGCCAAACAAGGATTCTCTGTATAAGGTACAGGTTGTGTGTGCTTGTTAATGGGGGTGGCAGCATTTGCTCTTACAGATAGAGAATAGCACAGATACTTTCAAATGTCATGTCTTACATGTTTTGAATTTTAAAGTTTATAAAGACTAACATTAAATTTGATTGAATAATTGGGCAGCACCTGTTGCTCAGTGGGTAAGGCGCCAGCCACATATACCAAGAGTAGTGGGTTCAAACGCGGCCCCAGCCAAATTATAACAAAAAATAGCCAGGTACTGTGGCAGGCACCTGTAGTCCCAGCTACTCGGGAGGTTGAGGCAAGAGAATCGCCTAAGCCCAGGAGTTGGAGGTTGCTGTGAACTGTGATGCAACGGCACTCTACTGAGAGCAATAAAGTGAGACTCTGTCTCTTAAAAAAAAAAAAAAAAATTAAATAATTGTATATTCGTAGAATGTTTTGGACAAGAACACAGGAAAATGGTAATAGTGTTTCAACCCCCGCACCCCCCCCCCATTGAAAAAGATAATTAAATTTAAATTTTGTGAGCTGAGTCATACCTGTAATCCTAGCACTCTTGGAGGCCAAGGCCCGGAGCCTCATTTGAGGTTAGGAGTTAGAGACCAGCCTGAGCAAAGAGATACCCTGTCTCTGCTAAAAATAGAAAAATTAGGGTATGGTGGTGGGCTCCTGTAGTCCCAGCTACTTGGAAGGCTGAGGCAAGAGGATCATTTGAGCCCAGGAGTTTGAGGTTGCTGTGAGCTAGGCTGATGCCATATCACCCTAACCTAGGCAACAGAGTGAGACTAAAAAAAAAAGGTATTCAAGGTTTAACATATGATATAGAAAACATATGGATAATAAAATGGTTACTATAGTAAAGCAAACTAACATATCTACCATCTCACATAGCTTTGTGTGTCACAGGAGCAGCTAAAATCTACATAACAAGAATTCCAAATACAATACATTTTTTAAAATTCTTTTTAAACTAAATCATAGCTATGTACATTAATGTAATCATGGGGCACCATGCGCTCGTTTTATATACAATTTGAAATATTTTCATCAAACTGGTTAACATAGTCTTCCTGGCATTTTCTTAGTTATTGTGTTAAGACATTTATATTTTGCATTTAGTAAGTTTCACATGTACCCTTGTAAGATGCACCGTAGGTGTGATCCCACCAATCACCCTCCCTCCGCCCATGCTCCCCCCACAACATTTTATTAACTGTAGTCCTCATGTTGTACATTAGATCTCTAGACTTGTTCATCTTACATATCTACTTTATATTTTTTGACTTATATCTCCACAGTCATTTTCTGTTGGTGATTTTTTAATCTTTTTTGAAAAAAGTGGTCCTTTGTCCAGTTTTTAATTGGGTTATTTGTGTTTCTGCTATTAGTTTGTAAGAATTCTTTGTAGAGTTTGGATTTTAACCCTTTATCAGATATGTGGTTTGTACATTTGTTTTCTCAGCCTTTTCATTTTGTTAGTTTATTTATTTTGCTGTGTAGAAGCTTTTTAGTTTGATATAGTCCACTAATTTATTTTTGCTTTTGTAGCTTGGATTTTTGTGCAATATCCAAAAAATCCATTGTCAAAGGCCAAAATCAAGGGGCTTTCCCCCTGTGTTCTCTTTTAGGAGTTTTATGGTTTCAGTTCTTACTTAGGTCTTTCATCCATTTGGAGTTGATTTTTGTGTATGGTGTAAGATAAGGGCCCTATTTCATTCATTTGCTTGTGGGTATCCAGTTCCCCAGCACCATTTATTAAAGAGATTGTGCCCTCTTGGTTACCCTTGTCAAATATTAGTTGATACGAAAGTATGTTTGATTTATAGACTTTCTGTTGTATTCCATTGGTCTGTATTTCTGTTTTTATGCCAAGAGTTTTGATTATTATAGCTTTGTAATAATAATTTTAAGTCAGGAAGTGTATTCCTCCAATTTTGTTTTTCTCAGTATTGTATTGGTTGGTTGGGGTTTTTGTTGTTCTGTGTGAATTTTAGGATTATTTTTTCTATTTCTGTGAAGAATGCCATTAGACTTCTGATACAGATTGCTTTAAATCTGCCTGTATACTTTGGATAATATAGTCATGCTCACAATATTAATTCTTCTAATCCCAAACATAGGATATTTTTCTGTTTGTGTATTCTTAAACTTCATCAATTTTTAATAGTTTTCAGTGTTCAAATTTTTCACCTCCCTGGCTAAATTTATCCCTAAGTATTTTATTATTTTGATGCTCTTGTAAATGGAATTATTTTCTTGATTTCTTTTCCAGCTAGGTCTAGTATTGTTTGTACTAGAAATGCTACTGATTTTTATGTTGTTTTTTTGTATCTTGCAACTTTACTAAATTCACTTGTTCTGATAGACTTTTCTTGTGTAATCTTTGGATTTTCTTACATAGAAGATCATGTCATCAGCAAATAGAGATAATTTTATTTTCTTTTTTCTGATTTAGATGCCTTTTATTCTTTTTTTCTTGTTTATTTGCTTCTTGCTAGTACTCTAGTACCATGGTGAATAAAAATGAAGAGAGTGGGCATCCCTGTCTTGCATTCCGTCTTAGTAGAAAAGCTTTTAGTTGTTTTCCATTGATGGAAAATACTTTAGCAGTGGATTTTTCATAAAAATTCCTTCTTTATTATATTAAGGAACTTTCCTTCTTTTCTTACTCTGTTAAGAGGTTTTATTGAGAAAGGATGCAGAACTTTGTCAAATACATTTTCTGTATCAATTGAGATAATCATTGGTTTTTATCTTTATTATTATTTTTTTTTTTGCAGTTTTTGGCCGGGGCTGGGTTTCAACCCGCCACCTCCGGTATATGGGGCTGACACCCTACTCCATGAGCCACACGCGCTGCCCTGGTTTTTTTTTTTTTTTTTTTTTGAATTTATTTATTTTTTTATTGTGGAGAAGGGGCAGGGAAAGAAGGCGGGGGAAGAGGTGAGTGACAGGGTCGGGCCAGTGGCATGGTACCACATTAGCTGTATCTAGGTAGAGGCAGTTTCAGGCCGGGCCTTGCTG
>CAUYPK010031684.1:37500-56542 GCA_963574355.1 Loris lydekkerianus | reverse complement strand
TAGTCTTGTGGTATAGTTGGGTTATAGCCTTCATGTGAAAGCTATAATTTAGCTTCATAGTAGGGCTGAGTACATTGGATACTTTTTCCCCAGTAATGTATTTTTGACATTGCTTCAATTGCTCAGGGTGTCTTCCTCATAAAGTATTCTCCCAGGCCAATTTTTTCAAGTGTTTCCCCTGCACTCTTTCTAAGAATTTTTATAGTTTCATGTCTTAAGTTTAAGTCTTTTAACCAGTGAGAGTCAATTTTTATTAGAGGAGAAAGGTGTGGATCCATTTTCAGTCTTTTACAGGTCACCAGCCAATTCACCCAGACCCATTTATTGAATGGGAATCTTTCCCTCACTTTATATTTTTAATAGGCTTATCAAAAATCAAATGACAATAAGTGTCTGGGTTCACCTCTTGGTCTTCAATTCTGTTCCATACATCTACCTCTCTGTTTTTGTGCCAGTACCATGCTGTTTTGATCACTATTGATTTATAGTACAGTCTCAAGTCTGGAAGCGTGATTCCTCCTGATTTGTTTTTATTTCTGAGTAATGTCTTGGCTATTTGAGGTTTTTTCTGTTTTCATATAAAACAAAGTACTAATTTTTCCAGATCTTTAAAGTATGACAGAGGTGCTTTAATAGGGATCACATTAAATCTGTAGATTACTTTAGGTAGTATAGACATTTTAACAATGTTGATTCTTCCGAGCCATGAGCATGGTATATTTTTCCATTTGTTAACATCTTCAGCTATTTTTTTTCCTCAAAGTTTCATAGTTCCCTTTACAGAGGTCTTTCACATCCTTAGTTAGATACACTCCCAGATATTTCATCTTCTTTGGCACTATTGTAAAGGGAATAGAGTCCTTGATTGTTTTTTCCCCTTGACTATTGTTGATGTATATAAAGGCTACAGATTTATGAGTGTTAATTTTGTATTCTGAGATGTTACTATATTCCTTGATCACTTCTAGGAGTTTTTAGTTGATTCCCTGGGGTTTTCCAGATATATAATCATATCATCTGCGAAGAGAGACAGTTTGATCTCCTCTGGTCCTATTTGGATCCCCTTGATTGCCTTCTCTTGCCTGATTGCAGTGGCTAAGACTTCCATTACAATGTTAAAAAGCAGTGGAGACAAGTGGGCATCCTTGACTGGTTCCTGATCTGAATGGAAATGATTTCAGTTTTACTCCTTTCAATATAATATTGCCTGTGGGTTTACTGTAGATGGCCTCTATCAGTTTAAGAAATGTTTCTTCTATACCTATTTTCTTAAGTGTCTGATCAAGAAAGGATATTGATCCTTTAGAGATCAATTAGAGATATTGGTCTATAATTTTCTTTTCTTGTTGGGTCTTTTCCTGGTTTGGGTATCAGGGTGATATTTGCTTCTTAGAATGTTTTGGGAAGTATTCCTTCTTTTTCTATGTTTTGGAAAATGTTGACTAATATAGGTACTAGTTTCTCTTTGATGGTTTGTTAGTATTCTGTTGGAAGCCATTTGATCCTGGGCTTTTCTTTTTGGGGAGATTTCTTATAGTTGATGCTATTTCAGAACTTTTAATAGGCTTGTTCACATTTCCTCTTCTTTCTGGCTAAGTCTAAGCGGGTGGCATGTTTCCAAGTATTGATGAATTTCCTTCAGATTTTCATAACTTTGAGAGTAGAGTTTTATGTAGTATTCATTAAGGATTGTTGAATTTCTGAGGAGTCTGTTGTTACTTGGCCTTTATCTTTTCTGATTAATGAAATTAGGGATTTTACTCTTCTACTTCAGGTTAGGTTAGCCAAAGGTTTACCTATTTTATTGTCCTTTTCAAAAAACCAACTCTTTGATTGGTTGATCTGTTGTATGATTCTTTTGTTTTCAATTTCATTTAGTTCTGCTCTAATTTTAGTTATTTCTTTTCTTCTGCCGGGTTTAGGGTTGGAAATTTCTTCCTTTTCCAGTTGCTTGAGATATCCCTTTAAGTTGTTGACTTTCTCTCTTTCTGTTCTCTTGAGGAAAGCTTGCAACACTATAAATTTTCCTCTTAGGATTGCCTTTGTGGTATCCCAGAGGTTCTGATAGTTCATGTTTTCATTATTGTTTTGTTCCCCAAATTTGGTAATTTCCTTGTTGATCTCATTTATGACCCAGCTATAATTCAACATGAGGTTATTTAGTTTCCATGTTTTTGTATGCGTATGCAGATTCCTGTTGTTATTGAGTTCAACTTTCATTCCATGATTGTCCAAGAAAATACAAGGAATGATTTTCATTCTTTTAAATTTGCTGAGGTTAGACTTGTGACCTAAGATGTGATCAATTTTGGAGGATGATCCATGGGGGATGAGAAGAATATGTATTCAATTTTGTTAGGATGAAATATTCTGTAGATGTCTGTTACATGCAAATGTTGAATGGTTAAATTTGTCTAAAATTTTTTTTGCTTAGCTTCTTTTTGGAAGATCTATCCAACACTGCCAAAGGAGTGTTAAAGTCTTCAACAATTATAGTGCTGGAGGAAATCAAGTTGCTCATGTCAGAGTTTTTCTTACAAATTGAGGTGCTCTCTGGTTGGGTGCCTAAATGTCGATAATTGAAATCTCATCATGTTGAGTGCTGCCCTTAACAAATAAGAAGTGACCATCATTATCTTTCCTTACTTTTATTGGTTTAAAGCCTATTGCATTTGCAAATAAAATTGCAACACCTGCTTTTTTCTGATTTCCATTTGCCTGAATTATAGATGACCATCCTTTCACCCTGAGTCTATGTTTGTCTTTTAATGTAAGGTGAGATTCTTGAATGCAGCAGATTTCTGGCTTGAGTTTTTGTATCTAGTCAGCCAACCCGTGTCTCTTTAGAGGGCAATTTAAGCCACTCACATTAATTGAGAGTATTGATAAGCCAGATAGTTTTGGGTATCAAGTTTTTCAAAAGTCCAGTGGACATTTTTAATCCTTTCGCCACTATGGAAGTTGAAATTTGATCAAAAATTTCTGAGTGAGTTAAGTTTGGTGGTGGAGGATTGTGTTGTTCATTATGGAGGATACATCTGAGAATATCTTGGAGAGCTGGTTTAGTTATGGCAAATTTCTTCAACATGTGAATGTCATTAATGTATTTAATTTCTCCATCATAGATGAAACTCAGTTCACCTGGATACAGGATCCTGGGTTGAAAGTTATTTTGTTTAAGGAGATTAAAGGTTGATGACCACACTCTTCTAGTTTGAAAGGTTTCAGCAGAGAGATCTGCAACCATTCTAATGTTCTTCTTCTTTTAAGTTATGATTTTCTCACATGTTACAGCTTGCAGAATCTTCTCCTTCTAATTAACTTTGGCAAAGTTAATTATAATGTGTCTATGAGAATTTTTATTTGGATTGAGTCCTGCCGGTGTTTGGAAACTGTCTGCTATCTGAATTTCAGAATCTCTTGGCATGTCTGGAAAATTCTCTCTGATGATTTCATGAAGTAAAGCATCTGTATCCTTTGCAGCATCCTCATTACCTTCAGGAATTCCTATAAGGCAATTATTAGATCTCTTTGAATTATTCCAGAACTCTCTGAGAGAATGATCCTTTTTTGTTCTTCACTTTTTTCCCTCATTGAGCATTGGGAGCATTCAAAAGTTTTGTCTTCAATGCCAGAGAGCTTTCTTCTGCCTGCTCCATTCTGTTACTGAGGGATTCTACTGTACTTTTCAGATCTTTGAAGGCTGCAAATTCTTGCTTCAATGTGTCAAAATCTTTGGTCATTTTGTCTTTGAATTTGTTGAATTCTTGAGCTATCTTTTGAATTCCTGCTTGAAATTCTAATTCCATCTTTTCCTCCATTCTGTTGATCTTATTTGCTATCCAAATTCTGGACTCGATTTCTGTCATCTCGGCCATTTGTTTATGAATGGGATCTTGTGCTGTGTCTACTTTATCGCTCCTTGGGAGTTGATCTTCTCTTATTGTTCATGTTGCCAGAGTTTTTCAGCTGATTCCGCCTCATAATTGTTTTTCACTGTTGGCTAGGTGGTCTGGTAAGGTGAAATTGGATTGGGAGTTCCTGGAGTTGTGGTTAACCAGCCCTTTGTTAAGGATCTGGGACTGATGACTGCAGCTTTTTCCCCTTTAGCTTTACACAGGACCCATACAATATTACAGTTTGAGGCTGAGGAAACCTGCTTGGTTTGGTGGGGTTAGGTGGCCCTGTCTTATATTCAGCTGGTTCTTGTCTGATCCTAGTGAATCAGTGACTTTGGTGAAGTCTTATCTGTTGAGAAATACAAGCAACTAAGACATTCCAGTCTCCCATAGACAACAACTGGAAGAGGAAAATCAACCCTTCCCGTTACTACACAACCAGGGTACCACCAGAGAGGGTCCTTGGGTGATTAGTCCAGGTTAGGGGTTCCAAACCAATTGACCAATGAGTATGAACTCTCAAGTGGGAGAGTTCGAAAGGTCTCCAGCAACTAGATGGCAGAGGTCTACTGGCTGCTCAGATTTGGCTCACTCAGGTGCTCTATGGAGTCAAAAAGGCCTGTCGCATAGCAGAGTTGGACCAGGGGGCTGAGTCTTTTTCTCCACTTTGCTCCTCTTTCACGCCTAGTCACTGGTGACCCCACAGGGCTGCAGTCCTACTCCCTCCAATAAGCAGATGTGCCAGGGCTTAGCATCTGTCAGAGTCAAAGGAAAGTCAATGCCCCCACAGCCTGGCCACTACCCTCTGCTACCAGCCTGCTGGGGGAGCTGAGGCCTGCCTGCCTCGGTTACTCAGTAGCCACTGGCGAGTGTTCCACTTGGACTCAGTCTAATCCTGAGGGTAACAAGTCAGCAAATGCTTTTCTCCCTCAGCCACCATGCCTTTTCCCCTGCCACTCTGCAGCACTGGTATCCCTCCAGAGTGAGTTCTGGTTTCCTCTGGCAGTCCTCAGAGTTTGGGAGATGTTTCTCCACAATTAGACCCCAGCAGGATCACTCTATTGTTGCTGGATCTTTGTGGGCAGTGACCCTGCGCAGCTCCTCTGAGACTGCCACTGCCAGGGAGTTCTGGCTGTAAGAGCAGCTCTGGGAGCATGGGGCACATGGATCCAGCAGCAGGGCGGGGGATGCTGCACATGATTCTGGCAGTGCCTAGTGCCTGGTGACTTCAGCAAGGAGAGCACTCGTCTCACGATTCTGGCCAGGTGGGGGCATGTCACGGAGATAGGGTGGGTGTGGGGGGCAGGGCAGAGGATGCATGGCTCTAGCAGGCTCTGGCCAGTTGGGGGCTGGGGTGCTTGGTCCGGCAGACAGGGGTGGAGTGGTAGGGGGGAGATGCTCATGAGCCTCCTCCCATAGTCTCTGCAGGGGTTAGGCTTCTGGTTCATGAGGTGAGGGGGAAAGGGTGGACTGAAAGTTCAGAATGGCAGGGAAAACATTAGTTCAATTTTTCTGCCTGGCAAGAGAGTGCTCAGAATCACAGCAGGGTCCCTCTGGGGTACTAGTCCCCATTTTCTACAGCTCTCGCCTGTGCAGTGAGGCAAGAGGTCCTCAGTTCACTGCTGGCCTATAGAAAACCTACAGGAGCTAACGAAGAGGAAAAAGAAACAAACAAACAAACACAAAACAAAAAAAAAAAACCCACAGCTTTTTTGCGGGGGGAGGGGATGGACACTTTTCGTTTCAGATGAATTTTGTACCTGAAGTTTGCTCTCTTTGAGTCGCAGCTTGCCTCAGCAGAGGTGACCTGTAGTTATCATTCTTCTTTCTTGGCTTGGCTTCCAGGCTTCAGCTTAATTGGGTACTTTCTGGATGTTATTTTTCCTTCTGGACAGGAGCTTCTGTTGGAGGCTGCCTCCAATTGGCTATCTTGCCCCCCACCCCCCAATATATTTTTTGTCTCTGTGGTTTTGTCTTTTCCAGAATGTCTTATGAATGGAATTATGCCATGATGTAGGCTTTCAGTCTATATTCTTTCATCTTTGAGATAGAGTAATTAATTAATTAATTTAACTGAGAAGGATTTCATTGAATGGATGGATAACAATTTGTCTATCCATTCACCAGCTGGGTACATTAGGACATTGATTAGTTTTGACAATGAAAATAAAGTCACTATAAACATTCATGTATAAATTTTTGTGTATGAAATATAAACTTACATTTCATTTGGGTAAGTAGTAGCATTGGTAGTAGCATTGACTGATAATGCTGAGTATCCTTTTTGTATACTCATTATCCATTCATATTGGTAAAATGTCTATTCACATCTTTTACCTACTTTGTAATCAGATTTCTTGTCATCTTGTTACTGAATTGCAAGTATTGTTAATATATTCTGAATATGAGTTGTGTTATATAGATATGTAAACTGAAAATAGTTTCTCCCTGTGTATAGCTTGTGATTTCCTTTCTTAATGGTGTTTTGGCAGGCATAATTTTAAAGATCTCCCCCCCTCTAATTTCCCAAGTTTCCTGTCCCTTGGATATTGAATCAAACCCCAATAGAGGTATTGCTTATAGGGATTGTATAGCAATTAAAGTCCCAAGTTACTTGATATTAAGTTATAGAGATTATCTAGGTCAGGCAAATCTTGTCATATGAGCCCTTTCAAAGCAGAATTTTTTCTCCAGTTGGCAATAGCAGGAGAAGTCAGGGACATTCAAAGTATAAGAAAGGTTTTAATGCATGAACCTTTGCTGGCTTGAAGATCGAGTGGGTTGTATGATGAATAATGTGGCCACTTCTAGAAGCCAACATCCAGCAAGGATCTCAGGGCTTCTGTTCTACAGATGCAAGGAACTGAATTCTGTTAATAACATGAATGTGCTCGGTAAAGAACTCCAAGCTTTAGTTGATAATGTAGCCAGAAGATATTTTGACTTCAGAACCAGCCATGTCATTCTGGAGCTT
Source organism: Loris lydekkerianus (assembly GCA_963574355.1). Classification (NCBI taxonomy): domain Eukaryota; kingdom Metazoa; phylum Chordata; class Mammalia; order Primates; family Lorisidae; genus Loris; species Loris lydekkerianus. The sequence goes on along the minus strand of CAUYPK010031684.1, from coordinate 49,669 downwards.
TGAACTATAGAATTGTGAACTAATGAAGGGAGGTTTTGAGCAGTTAAATTTGTGATGATGTGTCATATAGCAATATAACACCAATACAAATACTTTTCAAAGAGCAAAATTTTTTAATTTTGAAGGTCATTTTTCAATTTTTAAAAAAGAGATTGTTCTTATGGTATCATATCTAATTGTAAATACAATAGCCAAAGTCATAAAATTTTTCTCCTGATAATTTTTACAATTTTAGCTTTTACATTTAGGTCAATGACCGATTTTGGGTTTTTCTTGTGTGTATGGATGTTAGATAAGAATCTTTTTTTGAGATTTCTTATTTTCAAAATTATGGTTTGCTTTAATTATCACTATATTTTTCTTTAATTGTTGTATGTTTTCCTTTAATACTTTAAACATGGTTTCTTTGAATTCTTTTCACATAGTTTTAACGAATGGTTTGAAGTCTTTGCTATATACAGTGGTCTTTATCCAGAGTTAATTTTTATTGACAGCTTAGTTTCTTGAATATATGTCACATTTCTGATTTTTTTTGCTGTCATAATTTTTGCTGAAAATTAGACATCTGAAATAATATATTTGTAGCAAATACGATTCTAAATTTTTTCCTTTAAAGTTGTTATTGTTGATGTTTTGGGGTGTGGTGGCATTGTATGTTTTCATTTGTTTTGTTTTTAACTATTTGTTTAGACGTAATTTATTGAGTGTGTCTTCCCTAGGATGTATGGCCACTGATGTCTCTGCTTAGTTAAAAAATAAATGAATAAAGCTGAAGTTTTAGATTTTCTATTGGCTTCTCTGCTTCTGCATAGCTTAGTGGTCTACCCATGATTGCCCTTGAACACCTTTAGCAGTAAGACTTCACCCTATGCTGATGGATCTGTGTGAGGGTTTGGGAGAACTTAAAATCCACATAATTTTCAGATGTTTACAGAGTTTGCTTTCTGCCAGATCCTCCTGGCTCTTTTCTGCAGATCTTCATAACATTTGAGCACACTCTACCTGGGGCTGTGCAGATAGCTTAGCTCCTCTTAAGTCCTCTCTGCACACATGCACAGCCTCCCTATTGGCCCGGGATCTGTGGAGTACCCAGAGCCTTTCTTTGGCTCTTTTATCCTAGGTTCTCCCTGACAAATTTTTTATTAGTCCGATGGTCTATTACTCAGTCCATGTGGGACCACAATCCAGAGTAGTAGAGCCATGGTCTTTCATCAGCTGTTTCCTGCTGAATTTGCTACTTCCACTCATAGCAATTGGGTATGGGTTTTCTGCCCTCAGGATTAAATTAAGTCTTCTCCCTCTATCAGTGAAATTGTTGGTTTTATAGCCAGACATTCCCTGGAAGCACTACTACACTGTCCAGCTGAAACAAGGTGAGGGAGAAAACTGCAGATATTGGCACAACCTCAGCCAAGAATATCAAAGACTCCTACAGTTTTTAATTTTAGCAGTTTTCTGTGATAAATGTTTTTCTCTATTTGTTTTTTTCCCCTCTGGCCATTTTCCAGAGCATCTAAATTATTGTTTTGGATTTTTTTTTTTCTTTCAATTCTAGAATTATTTTTTGGATTTCAATAATCTTTTCATTTTACTATTTCCATATCCTACATCACAACTTTTGAAAGATTATTTTGGGGTATTACATTTTGTTTTAATAGCTTATTTTTTCACCCTTATATAGTTTAAATATGTCTCTCTACTATCTTTTATGCTGCATAGCTTTTGAAAAGAAGTAAAGAAGTCTGCAGTAACTCTTATGTTTATTCCTCTGTGTGATATGCCTCTTTTTGATATGCTTGTTTTCTCTATCTTCCTTCAAGGTCTTTTCTTTTCTTTCTTTCTTTTTTTTTTTTTTTAGTAGTTTGTATATGATATATCTAAATGTGTTTTATCTTAGTGGTGTTCTCTGCATTCCTTCATTCTGTGCTTTGGTGTCTGTCTTGAATTGGAGAGAATTCTTTGCCACTATCCCTCCAATGGTTTTTCTACTCTCTGCTCTCTTATCTTTCTGTAAAACCAACAAGTATGTCAGACTTGTTGAAAGTATGTCCTGCTACCCTTGGATCCTCTGTTCTAATTATTTTTTACTCTTTTAAAAAAATCTTTGTGGTTCAATTTGGGTAAATTCTATTGGTTATCATTTGAATCAAACTAATACTATCCTTAGTTGTGTCAAGAATACTAATGAGGTTGTTGATGGCATTCTGAATACCATTTTGTTTATTTCGAGCATTTACATTTGATTCTTTCTTATAGTTTCCATCTTTTTGCTGAAATTCATCTGTTCATGTATATCTCCCACCTTTTATGCTAAAGCCTTTAACCCCTTAATTATATTATTTTAATTCTTTATCTGCCAGTTTCAACTTTTGGGTAATATCTGATTCTGTTGCTCTTGATTGTTTTGTCTATTTGACAGGAGACCCTCTTCCTTTTAGGTCCTTTATTTGTCATCTGACCATACTGGAAATCTGGTCATTTCAAGTAGAATAGCAGACACTGGGGCAAATATTATTTATGCCCAGAAATGTCATGTCTTTTATTTTGTTAGTATTCCAATGTGCGTGGAAAGCTTCACTTTGTCTAGTCAAGACTTGAACTGAGTGCTATTTTTGTTGTTTTAAAGTTTATCATCAGTGTGTCACAGCCTTAAAACTCCTCTAATCTTAACTTGTGCTTAGACTGCTGGCTGTTTATTGCAGAAGTTTACTCAAAGTTTGTTCAGGTCTTAGGTTTAAATCTTACTTTTGCAGCTTAATTTCAAGGAGTGTCTCTCTCAAGGTTCTTTCTTCTCTCCAGTACATTAATGTCACCTGCTATTCAATGCTTGGTTTCTTGATGGTAAAGTGGGTGAGTATTCTCCTTAGGATTAAGTAGGAGCTATGTCTCTGAGTCTCAAGAAGAGGGCTATCTCAGTGACCCTGTCCCTCTTTCTTAATTATAATGCATCTAATAATTTGAGCCAAGATACTGTCTTGCACCTAGTACAGGTACAAGAAACCTTTATAGGACATTTTTATCTTCTCTTCTCCTGCTTATAATAACTCTTAACCTGTGGCTAAGTGCAATAGGGTTTGCTGCCCTTCTACCAAAAATTAAGGTTTTTTTCCCCTCAGAGGAGACAGAGGCGAAATATTCAGGTAGGGCCTTGTGCTTTTCTGCAGCATCTTCTATTCCACATCACAAAACCCATGTCATAGGGAAGTATCTTTTGGATTGAGTTTTTCAGCAGCACTCTACTGACATGTTTTCGTTAGGACACTAGCATATGCATTTTTCAATGTTTAGCACTATTCCTGGCTTCTAACTATCAGATCACCCCAGCTATGACAGTCAAAAATATCTATAGAATCTCCACATGTTCCATGGGAGGCAACATTTCCCCCTTGTCTTTCTTCTGAGCATCCCAGAGGTCCAGGGAGAAGAGCTTGTGACTGGGTGTGAATTCCTCTTATGTTTGAAGATCCCACAAGTACTGTACTCTCACCTAGGCCACATAATATGTGACCACACTCTCTACCTAAGGATTGCAAGAATTTGTAGTACATACACACACACATACATTTTAACTGGGGCATGCATAATGATGGTTTCTGGAAACTCTTCATTGTCTTACTACTACTTATTAATGTTACCTGTCCACTTTAAGATTATTTCATTCAACATTAAATATTTAACAAACACCTATTTTCCAGACTTTGTCTAGATTCCAAGGAAGCAGCAGTGACTGAAACAACCACTGCCCTTAAAGAGTTTACATTTTGGTTTGTGGTCTGCACCAGGTAGGGTGGGGACTGTTGTCCTGGGAGTATTGCCTGGAAAGCTCTCCACTACCACTCACCTCTAGCCAGTTGCTTCCAACCACAAATACTGACTCTATGTTACTAAAGTTTTAAATTTTCCAACAGGAGGCAGAAACTAGATTTGTATTTTATTCTGCAGTTTTAAATATTGGCCCAATATTTTTTTTAAATCACCATGGAGGTCATACAGAATGTGTTTGCAGACAGAATCTGGCTTGCGACCTCTGTCTAACAACATCTTTGTCCTTGCTGGTCTGCTTGAGAAGAGAAATGCAATGGAATGACAGCTGTAGCCATGCTAATTCTCTTCTCTGAAAGCAATGAACCGATCATCAGAGATTTGGCAATTCCAAGGCTTGATTCGCAATATAAGGTCAACAATTTCCATGAAAGCCATTTTATTTAAAACAAACAAACGTAAAAGTAAATCACTGGTGCTTATTAACCTGGACTCAACAGAACATGGCCAACAGGTTACTTGCAAGCAGGTTATGTTGCAGGCATTAATATGCTTCCAAAATGGATATTAGCTTTTAAAATATGATATCTATTGTAGCCCGCTTGCATTTCAGCAAACATTTTACACTGTGGTCCAAACTTGTAGCCATAGTGAAAATGTTGTAAGGTAAGAAATAAGTGTTAGTTTATTTATTAAGTTCAGTATTCCAAATAAAGCTTATACTAAATTTTTTTTGGTAAATTTATAGTGCTTATGACTTTTTGTGGGGGGAACAGAGTCTCACTCTGACACCTTGGGTAGAGTGCCATGGTGTTATAGCTTACAGCCACCTCAAACTCTTGGGCTCAAGTGATTCTATTGCCTCAGCTTACCAAGTATATGGGGCTACAGTTGCCCACCAGAACACCCAGCTATTTTTATTTTTTAAATTTAATTTTATTATTATTTTTTTTAGACAGAGTATCATTATGTCACCCTTTGTAGAGTGTTATGACACCACAGCTCACAGCAACCTCAAACTCTTGGGCGTAAGTGAATCTCTTGCCTTAGCCTCCCAAGTAGTTGGGACTACAGCCACCCAACATAATGCCCAACTATCTTTTGTTGTAGTTGTCATTGTTATTTAGCAGGCCTGGGCCTCAGGTTCAAATCTACCAGCCCTAGTGTATGTGACTGCACCCTAAACACTGAACTATGGGCGCCAAGCCCGGCTATTTTTAGAGACAAGAGTCTCACTCTTGTTCAGGCTGGTCTTGAACTCCTGAGCTCAAACAATCCACGCACCTTGGCCTCCCAGAGGGCTAAGATTACAGGTGTGAGCCACCATGCCCGGCCTAGTGTTTATAACTTATCTCTCCCCCCCCCCCCCCCAAAGTACTTGAGACTTTCTTGACAATGAAGGTCTTATAAATAGTTTAGCAAATACGTCAGTTTTCTGATGGGCTCATATTTTGCTAGTTATTAGCCTTTGTTAAAGGTATATGGTAGTTGCTTATCAATCACTAACTTATTGAAATTATTATTTACTGATAACTTGTGCTCACTGTCATATGAACTTGTCAGGCTGATTTTCACCCCCATTCTTTGTTCCTATGTTTCTTCCACTTACCTTTTCCAAGAATCCTAATCCATTCATTCTTCAAATTTCACACTGCTGCCCATGCTCATTCATGGGGGCCCCTGTCTCCTTTGCACTGATTCAGCTCCTCTGGCCTCTGGAACCCAGCCTCTTGTCGCCATCCACACAACTTGCCAGAGCTCTTAACAGCTAAAGGGCTGTTTCTGATATTTTAACAATTCTTTCTTATGTTTTAAATTTTAAACTTTTAGGAACTGCACTTGGGATGTGCTTTCATGTATCAATATTTTGATCAGAGACAACATGCTTCCCAAATCTGTTGATGCTGTAAAGCTATGTCACCTCTTCACTGATTTTCCTCTGTCTCAACCTGGGTGATTTATTCTTCATTGCCCATGATCTGCTGGTTGGCCCTTAGTTATGAGGAATCTGACTAGCACCCCCAAATTCCTGATCATATAAAGTTCACAAACTCAGATTCTTTATTGCAAATAATTCCTGATCTAAACTTTTAGAGATTCCCAAGCAGGGAGTCACCCTGGGCCACTCCCTTTGTTTATGAGATAGTGGAAAGTGCAGTTTTATGCCTCCTCTGGTGATAACTGCTTTTTAAATAATTCACTATTCACTTTGATCAAGGCGCTTTCCAGATTCAACTGCATATTTTGTATGAGGGAATATTAATCTCATTTCACAATTGTACTGGGTCTTATTGTACTGATACTGCATTTGAATATTTGTGCAGAAAGGTATTTAGAAGGAAGTCTTCTATGAAGGAAGTGAAATGATCTGACTTATTTGAGAGTTTTCTGAGCATTCTATTATTGATATTCATAGAGGGAACCTGTGCTTTTTGGCTGGCACACTTTGGATAATATGACTGAAAAACTGAAAAATAAACTTACGATGATAATAACATGAGCAACCTTACAATAGGCAAACATTTTAAGAGACAATAACCATTAGATTAAAACAAATTTAAGAAAATAAAAGAAAACAAATTTCTAATCCACATATGTTCCCAGAAATATGAATTACTTTTTAGTCATTATACCATGGAAGAAAAAAACTTGTCAAACTTCAATATCTGCTATTTAAATTTTTTTTTCATTTTGATGTTGATTTTTCTCTTTTCAATAATTATACATGCATTTTTCTTACTTTATAAAGTAATTCAACATAATTTTTGAATCTTTTATGTTACTCTTACATGAGAAGAATTTTACAATTACAATTACAATTTTACAATTAATGTTTTGAAGACTAAGATCTTTCTTTTTTTTCAACATTGATAGCTATTTAAAAGCTCATATGTACATTATAAAGTGACTTTTTAAAAAACAATAATTGATAGCTCTTAATAAAAAAAGTGTTACATGGATTACTTATACATGATATGCTTTGTTTTACTGCCAAATAGTGATAACCGTTTCAAAAGGGTAAATGTCACATGTGAAAGACTCTTTGGTTAATGTTTATGATAATTTAATAAACACTGGGGCCATTGTTCATTTCTAAAATTTTGAATTTACTGTAATTATCTGGCCCTAGATGAGATCCCAGTGTAGTATTTCTGTCAATTGAAAGAATATCAAATAGAATAGTTTACAGATTGAACTGGATAATTTATTGCATGACTCTTAAGGAATTTTAAGAATGTGAAAAACACATCATTTCTTGTCATTAAAATTTTTATATTTCGTATCTTTGCTGGATGAGGCTCCTAGGGTATAATCTACGTGGCCCCTAAGTAGTTTATTATTGACTTTATCAGATATTATCTATTTATGACAATTGCAAAACCTTTATAATTTTTTAAAGGATAAATATGGTATAGCTGCTTAAGGCAAGTTGTCATTGTAACTTCAATGCCGTCTGAATTTGTCATCTTTGGGGCATAACATAGGAAATATAGGCTATCTAAATCAAGTCTGAATTTTTCGTAAAACATGTTTTGAATATTACTAACCCTCTGTTTATTAGGAGTCTGGCTAAACAAACAAGAGGAACAATAGAAGTAAGACACCAAATTATATCTTGTTGATTTTATACTTAGATTTTTCAGGACCATTAAGTAGTATCATAGCTCTCCCACCCCAGACTGCTTAATAGTATATCTCATGATTGGGTCAATTTACTCTGGTTTTCAAATATGATTTTTCTTTTTTAGAGGAACGTGATTTAAATCTGCGCATTGCCAAGGGCAAGGAGCTGAGAACGGGGAGAGAGAGGTAAGATGGATGTAACAGAAGCCCCTTCTTTGATTTCTTTTCTTGTAAAAGCGCCTTTTAAGCTTTATTTTTTTTATAATGTTATTCATGTATGGAAAGTATAGAAGTGAGGAGAAATTTAGCCTCCTTTGTAGCACTCAGGAGCAAAGCGGATGATTAACAAGGGTAACAAGACAACACTGTAGCAAAAGAGAGTCTGTAGAGCTGAAACAAAAGTGCCTTCAGAATTCTCAGGGATTCCCATGATCTATGGTCGGACCTCATGGTGCACGTCCACTGTTTCTATTTTTGATTAGATTTATAAACACAGCACTACATATTTTCATGTGGCTTATTGCCCACGGGCAGAATGAGACTGGCTGCTCTGAAACTGTGAGGCTTGTGAGTTTTGGGCAAGGGCTAGAGTGAAATAAGTAGTGTAATTGTTTTTGTGGAGTGACCGTGGGACCTCCTCTGTTCTGAATTACACATGGCTCAACCCTTTGACCTGACCAGGCTCAACAGTGGCTGGCAGAGCTCCTAACGCCAAGCTGAAAGGGTCATTGCTCAACAAACTGGAACGTTTCTGTCAGGCAAGATGTGGACCAACGACAATATTCAACTACATTGATAACTAGTGATACACATTTGTGTCTGCCTTGACTTCATTTAACCTATCTTCATATCAAGTTATTATTTCAATAGGAAGTGCTAATTTAGGGCATTTTTGGAATCCTTGGATGAATACTTTTAAAATATATTTTTAGTTTACTAAACTTTGAGTCATTTTAGAAAATATTTTGCCTGATTATTTAAATGTTATATTATGATATTTTTAAACACATAAGGTTGGGGAAATATCATAAACCATGATTCAAATCCTTTCATCTCAATGAGTTCAACTTAGACCTTTCAAAATAGATGGTAACTCACTGACATAATTCCTCAAAGAGATCAAAGGTAAGGGAAATGCAAAGAATGGGAAAAGGTTGGAAAGAATCACAGGTGCTGACAATTTTTGCCATTGTGAATTCATTCAGTAATTCACACAGTGAATAATGTTGGTTACATGTATTTATATCTATCTGGGCATGACTTTCAAGTCATATACTTGGATTTTTATTTTGGCATGGGAACACTAAATTTTCAAAGGGAATATATAGAGAGAGCTCAGGCACTTGACATTATTTCAAAACTAGTCCTGTTTCTGAAACAGGTCTAAAAAAAATTTTTTTTTTTTTTTTGTTTCCTTTTTTCATTGCCAATTCTACAAAGTAAAGGTTTCAATAGGTATTTTATACTTACGGAAATTTGGAAATGATTTAGCATTTAAACTTTCCTCTTTCTCATCTGAGGCAACCCAGGCTGAATATTAATTCAGTTCTTAGTTACATGATATTTAAAAATTTTGTTAAAGAGTATACAACGTATGGTTTTTTGAATTGTATTCTTTTATTTCAGGGTTCTTGAAACATACAAATAGGAAAGCTTCTATTAGATCAGTTACAAAAATGAACCCCACTAAAATACCCTACAAGCCCCACTAATGAGGCTACATTCAGCCTTACCCAAGCTTACTCTCATTAGCAGTAAAGGGTTTGCTCTCCACGTAATCTAACATGGAATGCTCAGAGCAGACAGGTGCACATTGCAAGCTGTTCCACTTTGGCTGTTATCCCTCAAATCGATGAAGTAAAAGACTGGGAGGACCAAACAGGTTCCAGCTCAAGCTGCATAAGTGAAAGTCTTAACAGGGACACACCAGCTGGCTAGGAGAATTCACTGCAGTGCATACTAAATATTACCTTTGTGCCACTTGCCAAGGAAAAGGCCTTCAATAACACCCCTTCCCTTTTATTACCGAGAAGATGTTCCTGCAAAATTGTAGTTTGCTTTATGGTAAAGGTGGCCGAAGTGGATGAGAACAGAAGCCAACATACCTGTTCCTGTAATGTTGCCATCACTACACTCCTCCGAGCGATTCAGGCATGATTAGCTTCCTGGAGTTGGACCAGATTGACAGTATTTCTAGCCATGTCTTTTTTTTTGGCTGATCCGAGCAAAGCCCCAGAGCAGCGAAACAACAACAAAAAGATCACCATCACCCCCAACTCCCGAATAAGATAATCTGCTGAGCTAGTCTGCTGATAAAAACAGTTGTTCACATTAGGAACACCTGATTACATTTCATGGCAGAGACATGCCATGCCAGTATGTGTAGGAATCTAAGGTATGCGTTTCCAAAAAGGGACTCCAACTCTGTCATTCTAAAGTTGCTTCCCCTGGGACTCCCCAGTGTGCACTGTTGTCTCCAAGAAGGAACTTTAACTTGAGCTTTCAGGCAGCTGACTTGGTCTGACTGTGTGATCTGCCCCTGCAGATAAGGGTAGAAAGACAACTTGAGCCAGCCTTGTTTACAGCCGGACAGAAGAAAACATTGAGACACAAATGAGGGCTGACGGTTTCATGAAGCACAATTGGTTGATCCCAGATGCAATGTGACTGCCCTGAACTGAGCGATGATCCGTACAGTATGCAGAATTCACTTTCTTGCTGGTCTGTGCCCACCAGCCTTGGAGGAGCGCTCCCCACACCCCTCAGCCATAGCTTTGACCGCAGCCAGAGCTGGACAAGAGCACTGGGGAACCCGATTCCTTCTGACAACAATCACATTCTTTTAAAAACTTCAGAGGTTTTGGTTGTCACTGGTTATAAATGACTTTGTTGTTCTTGTTCCTTACTCTATTGTGGATTTCTTTTTAAGTTGAGAGTGCTGGCATCAAAAGATATTTGTTGCTTTTTAATGAAAAGGACAATATTATCGGAAACACTGTCAGTTCCTAAAAATTTTAGTGTTATTATTTTTCTGCTTAAATCACCACATATTGTTTTCTTTCATGCTATAGAATATATTTAACATGATATCCTTACCAAAATAAAGAAGAGCTATTAAATCATTATTTAAACACACATGCAAAAGAAAAAAAAAAAGCTATGCGAGATGATAGAGGTATAGACATGAATTAAGAGCACAGATCTCTTGTTATTTGGTCTTACCACTATAATAAAATATATAAATCTTTAAAGAATGTGTTATTAGAAGCTGTTCACTTTGATTTGGAGAGATACTTTGCACTACAACAACTGAATAGGAACATGAAGGGGCACAGCTGTGGTAGATGTAGTTAAGATTTCTAGATACTGTGTTTATCTTCAAAACTGAACACATTATCAGCCACTAAGTTTTGTTTCTTTAATTTTTGGCATACAATATAGGCATGTTACAAGCTGTTGTGAACTTATTAAAATGATAACATTTTTGTGAATGGATTAACTTAACAACTGGCCACGAATGAGTTGATGTAAAGTATGAGTGAAGAATTATTTTGCATGAGCTACAGAGATAAAACCTCCTCAGGAAAGAGAGAATCTGAAATGAGAAGGGAGTGAAGGAAAATGCAATTTGCACGACTTAGAGGTGCCCATGTGTAAAGGAGAGAAAACACTGAGGAAATTGGCAAAGGAGAGAAGTCGGAAATCACTCCCAATTTCCTCTTGAACATATGTTAATAGTAAAGAGGTCACAAAATACGAACCATCGCTTGGTGATCCTCTCACAGTGTTCCTCCCTGGCGTGTACAATCAGATACTGCCTCTTTTTTTCTTTTTAATACATGAACTTGTGAAAATATCTTTCATACCTTTCTAACATTAGAGAGCAAGTACATAATTTCATTTGAAGTCCTTCGTAAGGAAATGAGGTCTATTAATAGGCCACATCCATCTATTTAAAAGCACGTTTAACTTGATCTGAAAGGAGTGAAGTGCCAAAATTACTGAACCATGTCAAGAAAACTAGTGTCTGCCGTTACCTGAGATGAAGGCTGTGAAAAAAAAGAATCACACTTCAACCTTTTTAAAATAAAATATAGGAACAACTTAGTACGGCTGTGAACTATTGTTTTTAAAAGTTTACTAGTTTCAATGAATTATAGTCTAATCTTACATTGAAATTGAGAGGATATATATAAATTAATGCATTTATTTTCTATTGTGATGTATAAACATAGCATGTATTTTAATATGTTTATAGCATAACATTTTAAGCAACTTTTAGAATTTGAACCAAATTGTGAGACGACCTCCTAGACGTTATTTATATCTCTTAAATAGAGCAATTATGTAGAAAATTAAGGACTGGAATTTCAGAATTCCTTAACTGAAGGAAAAAAAATATGTTTTAAAAATTATTGGACTTTTATCTAAATAAGATTTGTTATATATTTTCTTTAAAAGAAGATTTTGAAATGTTAGCTGAAGCTTTTTTTTAGGTTTGGTTGTAATTTTTACCATGTAAATCTCTTCTCCCCACCTTTTAAGAAAAAAAATCAAAGATCTTTTGAGTGAAATTTTTCCCCTCAATTTTGTTTATCATGTATAAATTAACTTCTTAATCTATTTTACTCTAAATATTTATTTTGTGTTTCAAAGAGATTTTCAGAAAACTAGGCCCTGCGTTTTGGTTGGCTACATGGCATGTTTGGGCTTATTTGTTAATCAATTTTCAACCTCGCTTTATGATATTATGCTATTTATGCAAGTTAGGATATTATGATTT
>CAUYPK010031684.1:0-35000 GCA_963574355.1 Loris lydekkerianus | reverse complement strand
GTAGGTTATCATGGTGTACAGAGCATTTGTTTTGTGGCTTTTAATTCCTGAAGCCCAGGGGAAATTCTGCCAGCCTCTAGGCTTCTACATTTTGCATCATACCATGCACACTCACATCAGAGGAGTTAGCATGACCCATTCTCCTGGTTTGTGTGTGTGCACATGTGTATTTTTTCCTGTAAATCTATAGCTAAGTGGCAGGATGTAGGGCCATCAATAACAATAATAATGATAATAATAATGATGACAACAAAAATAATAACACCTGCCATTTTGTAGTACTTATATATGAATCATATACTAAGCACTTTATGTATATTATTTCCTTTAATTTCATACTACTTTAGGGTGGCATATTAGGATTACACAGTCAGCTAATTCAATAAAGGCCACAATGATAGTGGCTCAGGCTAGCACCCTTCTATATTTTGTTTATTTATAATCTCTAAGCTATTTTTCTTATCTGCATGTTTCAAGATGACTTAATATCATCTCAATGTTCCAAGCACTGGTAGGGAAGGAGGACACATACAGATAGTTAGATATGTCATTTCTTTTCACATCCCTTTTGCTAGGAACTGGTCACCTGGCCACATACAGCTGCAGGAGAGGCTTGAAATTGGCATCTCTAGCTGGAGCCAAGTTCCAAAGTAAAGTTGGGAGTGTTCCATTATTAAAGAAGAAGAGAGTATGTATTGGGATCAACTAGTACACTCCAGTTGTACACTAGTACACTCTACCCCATGTGCATTTTATAAGTATGTGCATACTTATTTTTTATTCTGTGTTAATTTGAGGGTACATGTGATTAGGTTCTATTATTTGCATTTGTGAGATAAAATACAAAGTCTATCCTTATTTTATAGATAAGGGAATCTAGAAATCTATCATAAAAATGAATGGTAGAATGAGAGATTTAAACCAAGGCTTGACCAACTCTGTGGTCTATGTATGTCACCATTCTGCAACATGGCTTCTCTCTGGCTTATGGGAGATGTCACCACAAGAAGGGACAGGGTGTTATGAAGGAATATCAGCATAACATCTAAAGTGGGTGCATGGAGTATTCAGAAGTGAAAGCCAAGAGCTTGATCAGATCTCCATGTGCAAACCCATAGATTGGGAGGGAGGATGCTGGCAAGGTTGGTGAGTACTCAGGACTACCAAGGGAGAGTTAGAGCCTCTTTATCCAGCTGGCTTCTTAGTCACAGTTAACTATTGACTTAGAAGATAACTTCTAGTGTCATCAGTCCAAAGGCAGTTTTTAGGTCTTTGGTTCCCTTTATGGGACAGTGGCTTTCTTTATTAGGCTAGGCTATTTCATAGTTAGACTCTGAGGAGAAAGATGTGTTCATTATCCAAAATATAGGATGGAACAGGCCTTCTTTAAAATTTGTATTCAACAGAGCTATTTAAAATTCTTCAATAAGAATTCTTATTAATTGACAAAAAAAAAAAAAAAAAGACGAAGAAGTCTTTGTGAAAACCTGAAATTTTAAGATAAATTTTGATGATTCAGCTCTTTGAAACTCACAATAAGGGTTGGAGAATAATAATCAATAATAATCACACATGGTACAACAGGTGCTGGAGAGAGAGTGAAATGAGGTCATAAAAAGGAAGGCATCTGTGATAAGTGTTAGGATATAAGTAAATATTAGGCAAACACTATCTAAAAGAAATACAATAGGAGTCATATATGTAATTTGATATTTTCTAAAAACCATCTTAACAAGATTAAAAAGGAACAGGTGAATTAATTTTAAACTATACTTTATTTAAACCGTGTTTACTGCTACTGTTTCAACTTATCTATATAAAAATTGAATGTTTTCCTTTTTTTGGTGCAAAATATTTGAAGCCCAGAGTGTCTAGGACACTGTATGCAAACTTCTGTGTCAATTAGCTCCTTTTCAAGTGTTCCCTAGACAAACTGCTAGAGATGTAGTCCCTGTCTTAGAAATGAGAACAGGCATGGAAGGGAGTAATTTTCACACTTGATAGTTGACTTGGTTCTAGAAAATGGGGACAGAGAAGCTTTATAACCCCAAAGTAGAGCATTGTGCGAGGAACCACAGAGAAGGAGCTTTGAAGGAAAAATCCAGGAATGATCTATCATTCTTACAAATCCAGCCCATCATCGACATAGAAAAGGTTCATACCATCTCCATTCTGGAATGTAGTCAATTAAAAACAAAATACATCTGATGCATTCTACCCTTCCCTGTCCCCTCAGAGAGAACTTGCAAAAAATGTAATTGCAAATGATAGATGTGCAATTTTATGGTCTGTGAGCAAGGAAGAATATTTGAAATATGTGAATTTAGAAACTGCTAGATATTATACAACACAATGTTTCTTGTTAATACAATTTTATAAAGAACATTTATATATTAACTGCCAACATTATTTAGACAAAACAGAGTAGTTATGTATTTTCCCCCACAGTATTATTACAGTTTGCACAAATTATCATTTTATAAGTAAATGTCAATACATTTTCCCTTTAAGATGCTTTTTGAAGGAAGGCATTGTATGAGGCAGAATTCCAACCCTACATTATCCAAATTATCTCAAGGAAATGTAAAATTATTTGATAAATAGCAATTTAAATTATGAAGCCAATGTCTACAAGTAGGATTTTATAAAGCCAAATCATGGATAAAAAAGATTTCAAATTTATGATGAATTGAATTTCTTAGTATAGTAGAAAAATAATTAAAGTAAGGATGCACAGATCTTTAGGAATAGGCAAAATAAATAACTACTGAGTGGTGTGATTTCAAGATCACTTGGCAGGTCCTCATGCTTCCCAGGTTCACCTGTGCACTCCAGTGTTAGGGTATCTTTAAAAGCTCATTCATCTAGATGGTCTCCCCAGCAAAATGAAATATGCAGCAGAGATGACAATATGAGTTGGTATCAGCCATTTCTGCAAGACATGAATGGGAAACAGAACAGGACAGAACAGAGCTCTCAGTCCTTCCCTTCTGCTGTTGTATGTCCCCTGAGCCTGCTCTGCCTTCACCCTCTCCCTTTGGATTAAAGTCTGCTGGACACTACTTCACACTCTTCTTTCAACTCCCATTGGCTTTGCATATATAGACAGGCAATTAGCAAAAGCATTAAACACCCTATTTTACAAATTCCCAGGGGAATTTCATATATGTGGTTATTTAGGTCTCTGTATCCTCAGCTCCATCTTGCCCAGATTCTGTGCTTCACATGTGTGCCCTGCTTTCCTGATCCCAGTGTCTCAGCTCATCCTCTGTGCCCACTGCCTGCTGTACCCTGGCCTGATGATGATTCGCCTAATAAGAATGGAAAGTTCCAAATTAAAGCAGTTGAAAGGGAGAAGTCTAGAGAAACCACAGCAGTGTGCTGAGAATTTCACAGAGAGAGAGGAAAGGAGAGAGAGAGAGAGAGCGAGAGCGAGCCTTGGCCTAGGTTCCCAGCCTAACAAGTCCTAAGGGCTGGGTGAGTAGAAAGGGCATCTTTAATACTCTGAATATATAACAAGGTGGCACCAAAAATGGGACCCAATCCCTGAATTCTAAATGTCAGTAAAACAAAATGTGGGGTAGATGCAAGAAGGGGCTGTGGGAAGACTTTAGATAGGAAGAAATAGAAATAATTATAGAATTGGCTAGTAGGACATTTAAACTAATGGTTGAGTGATTTAATTGCACTTGGGAAGTTTTTCCCTTTAAATTTCTGTTATAATACTTTCTGAGATTATTTCAAGATTAATACACATAGAAGGAAGAAAATGAGCGTAATTGTCTTTTCCCCATTTTCTCCTGGGAGTTGAGGGTTACAGTTGTCGCTGTGCTCTTTTGCCATACGTCACATGGTAGTGTCATCTTCTAAGGACGCAGAATGGCTGTTAGGATGTTTATGACTTGTGTTGACATGTATCACTTAGAGTTCCTTGGTGGTAAGCAACAGAACCCATCTCTGACTAATTTAAATGGGAGGATTTTGCGGGCTCCAAGAATTAATGATGAGAACAAACAGAAGCCAAGGTGCCTGGAGGTATAGAAAGCTGGAAACAGCGTAACTGTATCATTGCAGGAGCATTCTGGTTCTGATACAGCTATTGCCCTTTGATGAGTAATTGCCAAATGTTCTTTCCATCCATGCTTTACTTACTCAAAATTCAGAGTCCTAGGGGAGAGAGTTTGATTGGCTATGCATCTGTCACTTGCCTGCCTCCTGGCTTTATCAAGTAGTAGGAGAAGCAGGTTCCACAGATTCTGCTTGGCTTCTGTAGTTAGAGAGAGAAATCTGGAGTCACTGGCCCATCAAGACTATTCGCAATGGGACTAGGAAATTGTGATGCTATTAGGGAGGGGAAAGGGATGCAAGATAGCAGAAAACAAGTAAGACAGAAAAAAATATGATAAATGTCCCCCATGATCCATATGTCTTGGGTTATTTACTGATCATATCTTGTTGTTAATGATGTCAGTGAAACTTAAATGAAAATAGAAATGGCGTATGCATGAATAGTTGGATGTAAAATAATTTATACAGTATTTTGATGAGGAGTTATATATAAAACACTAGAAACACTTTATGTATTTCTGTATTTCTTCCTTGGTCCTTGAAAAGCATATTTACTGAATATTTTTATTTTCCAGGCACTATATCATATATGAGAAATATGAAAGTAAATGGAACAGAAATGAAGAAATATATTATGTCAGCAAAGCTAAATTAAGGGTGACTACTAGTATACCCCACAGATATTGCAGGTTTGGTTCCAGACCACTGCGATAAAGAAAGTATTGCAATAGTCACAGGGGTTATATTTACATTATACTGTAGTCTATTAAGTATACATAGCATTATATCTAAAACTAATATACATACCTTGATTAGAAACTACTGTATTACTAAAAAATGCTAATGCCCATCTGAGCCTTCAGCAAGCCATAATAATTTTGCTGGTGGAGGGAGGGTTTTGACTCAATGTTTTTTTTTTTTTTTTTTTTTTTTTTTTATTAAATCATAGCTGTGTACATTAATGTGATCATGGGTCACCATACACTAGTTTCATAGACTGTTTGACACATTTTCATCAGACTGGTTAACATAGCTTTCCTGGCATTTTCTTAGTTATTGTGCTAAGACATTTACATTCCACATTTACTAAGTTTCACATATACCTTTGTAAGATGCACCGCAGGTGTAATCCCACCAATCCCCCTTCCTCTGCCCACTTCCCCCCTCCCTCCCCTCCCTTTCCCCCTTCCCCCTATTCTTAGGTTGTAACTGGGTTATAGCTTTTATGTGAAAGCCATAAATTAGTTTCATTTTTGACTCAATGTTGATGGCTGCTGACTGATTAGGGTGATACAACCATGGGTTGGTAGTGGCAATTTCTTAAAACAAGACAATAATGAAGTGTGCTGCATTTGTCTACTTTTCTTTCCATGAAAGATTACTCTGTGATAATGTTTGATAGCATTTTACCACAGTAGAACTTCTTTCAAAATTGGAGTCAATCTTTTTAAACCTTGATTTTGCTTTGTGAAGTAAGTTTGTGCAGTATTCAAATCTGTTGTCATTTCAACAATGTTCATAATATCTTCACCAGGAGACTATCGCATCTCAAGAAATCCCCTTTCTTACTCATTCATAAAAAGTAACTCCTCAGTTGTTCAAATTTTTATTATGAAATTATAGCAATGTAGTCATTTTTCAGGCTTCACTTCTAATTCCACTTCTTTTGCTATTTCTATAACATTTGCAGTTACTTCCCCTGCTGAAGTTTTGAACTCTTAAAGTCACCCATGAGAATTGAAATCAACTTCTTCCAAACTCCTATTAAATCTGATACTTTGCTTCTTCCCATGAATTACAAGTGTTCTTAATGGCACTTAGAATGGTAAATCATTTCCAGAAAGTTTTCAATTAACTTTTTTCCAGATCCATCAGAGAAAAATTATCTGAAACCTATAGACTTACAAAATGTATTTCTGAAATAATAAGACTTGAACGTTGAAATTATTCCTTGATTCATGGGATATAGAATGGATATTGTTAGTTGGTATATATAAAAAAAAAAAATTTATCTTGGTATACATCTGCATCAGAGCTCGTGGGTAGCCAGGTGCATTGTCAACGAGCAGTAATATTTTGAAAGGAATCTTTTTTTTTTTTTTTTCTCAGCAGTGGGTCTCAACAGAAGACTTAAAATATTCAGTAAAATAAGTTGTAAAAAGATGTGTTGTTATCCAGATATCTTTGTTTTGTGTATAAAGCTTGCATAGACTAGAACTATCATAATTCTTAAGGACCCTAAAGTTTTCAGAATGGTACATGAGCACTGGCTTCAACTTCAAGACACTAGCCCTCTACATTAGCCCCTAACAAGGGAGCCAGCCTGTGTCTTCAAGTTTTGGAGCCAAGCATTGTTTTCTCTCTAGCTATGAGAGTCCTAGATAGCATCTTCTTCCAATAGAAAAGCTGCTTATTTACATGGAAAATATTTTGTTTAGTGTAGCCACTTTATCTGTAATCTTAGTTAGATCTTCTGGATGACTTGCTGTATCTTGTACATCAGCACTTTCTACTTCATCTTGAAGTTTTGTGTTATGGCAGGTTCGAACTGGCCCTGGCCAAACTGCAACAAAAAACAGCTGGGTGTTATGGTGGGCGCCTATAGTCCCAGCTACATGGGAGGCTGAGGCAAGAGAATTGCCTAAGCCTAAGAGCTGGAGGTTGCTATGAGCTGTGACACCACAGCACTCTACTGAGGGTAACAAAGTAAATAAATAAATAAATAAATAAATAAATAAATAAATAAGCTACTCCAGTAGCTTATCCATGGCCTCTTTCTTTAAACCTCATGAACCAACTTCTAATACCTTCAGACTTTTCTTCTGAAGTTTCCTCAGTTCTCCCAGTCTTTACAGAATGGAAAAGAGTTAAGATTTTGGTCTGGATTAGGCTTTGACTTAAGGGAATGTAGTGGCTTTTTGGCTTTTCTATCTGCTCAGACTTTCTCCATATCATCAATAAACCTGTTTTGCATTCTAATCATTCTTGTGTGCACTGGAGTAGCTTATTTATTTATTTATTTATTTATAGGCAGAGTCTCACTTTGTGACCCTCAGTAGAGTGCTGTGGTGTCACAGCTCACAGCAATCTCCAGGTCTTGGGCTTAGGCAATTCTCTTGCCTCAGCCTTCCATGTATCTGGGACTATAGGCACCCACCATAACACCCGGCTATTTTTTGTTGCAGTTTGGCCAGGGCCGGTTCAAACCTGCCACCCTCAGTATATGTGGCCGGCACCCTATTCACTGAGCCACAGGCACCACCCTGGAGTAGCTCTTTTAATTTTCTTTGAGAACTTTGCATTGGCAAGTTGACTAACTGGTATAGGAGGATTAGCTGTTGGCCGATCTTGGCTTTTGACATGTCTTCCTCACTAAGTTTTATAATTTCTAACTTTGGCTTAAGGAGAGAGATGTGTGACTCTTCCTTTCTCCGGAACATTTAAAGGTCATTGCAGAGTTATTAATAGGCCTTATTTTAATGTTGCCTCAGGAAACAGGGAGGCCTGAGGAGAGGGAGCCAGTTGAGGAATGGCCTGTTGGTGGAACAGTCAGAATAGTTTACCGTCTAAGTTTGTTACCTTATAAGGGTGAAATTTATGGTGTCCCCAAATAATTACAATAATAACATTAAAGATCACGTATGACAGATCACCATAGAAGATCTAATAATAATACAGATCCAAATTTTGTAAGAATTACCAAATTATGACACAAAGTCATGAAGAGAGCACATAGTGGTGGGGAATGATGCTGATAGACCTATTACAAGGTCGCTGCAAGACTCCAATCTCTGAAAAATGTGGTATCTGCAAAACATTAATACAATGAAGTGCAATAGATGAGATAGATGTTGGGATTATAGCTGATTGATTCAGGTTAATCTAGCACTCTCAAGAAAGCAATGTTTTCTCATATAACAAAATTACATCTATTTTATAAATGGTATTTGAGTGAGTGAGTGTTTCTAGATGTGTGGGCAAAAAATGAAATATGTGTGTGTGTGTGTATATACATGTACCATAATAGTATAATTGAGACTCAAATTTAGTTGATTAAGTTAAGCTATGTTCAGTTTAGGCATGACCATATCTGAGGATTTGTGCATTAAAAATGACCTAAAATAAGCACAGGCTTTTAGTGAAGAAAAACAAACAAACAAACAAACAAACAAACAAAACTAAGATAGAACTTTAGGTTTTCTGAACATCAATGATGTGGGGTCAGTATCCTAACAGTTCAACAGAAAATGCTTTTTTTTTTTTTTTTTTTTTTTAACCTAGTTCTCTCTAGATATTAATAACATTTTTTTTTAAAGGTACTTTTTGGCCATCAGATTATGAAACTGTACTGTATCAGTGAAATTCCATATTACATC
The DNA here is from genome assembly GCA_963574355.1 of Loris lydekkerianus. Classification (NCBI taxonomy): domain Eukaryota; kingdom Metazoa; phylum Chordata; class Mammalia; order Primates; family Lorisidae; genus Loris; species Loris lydekkerianus. The sequence goes on along the minus strand of CAUYPK010031684.1, from coordinate 26,556 downwards.
CCAACTTCACTAAGCTCTCTTTAGCCATCATTTGACTGGTTCTTTTGTTGCATTTTCATTTTAAGAAAGACTGAAATGCCTCCTGGGAAGAGACTAATTCCAAGGAAAGAGACAGTCAGGCACACAAGCTTGATCTCATGCCAATACTCAGGGCCAGAGAGGAAAGGTAGTTTTGATTACAGTACAATGTTTGCTGATCAAATTGTCCTGTGGTCTAATCCTCAGGCATTTGTTCCTGGGATTTAGGGAGAGGAACTTGGAGTAAATCCTGGAGATCTCCATCAGTTGAGGGGACATTGGTAGCTCTACCTGCTGCTCTGTAACACGGAGGAACATATAGTGGGAGGAGTGGGGTAGAGACGCCCCACACAGGACCCCTTCACTTGGCATTACTGATGGAGCATGGGATGGGTGGAGGTGTGAGTTCCGGGTCTGATCACAATCAGAGAGTATATTAGAGAGAAACAGCTTGGCCTACCAGTAGAACCAGCAGGAATCAATGTGAGAGGCCACAGCAGTCACTCGAGGTGGCTCTGGAAGCAGCTTCAGAATTAATGGGAAGTGGTTTTCACATGACTTTGTGGATCAGAGGTGTCACTAGTGGTGTCAAGATGGATGTGAAGACATTTGTGGTTTGAAGAGCCATCACTGCCAGCACAGACTTCACAGCAGGCAGTGATGCAGAAAGCTGCACAGTAGACAAAGAAAATGGCAGATGTCCCAAGGAGGCGGAGAGGAATGAGCTCTCAGTGTATGTGATAGAAAGCTTTAGAATCTTCCAGAAGGATAAGGGGAAATTTGATTTAAGAATTGGAAAGCTGTTCCAGTTGGGCTTAAAGTATAGGAATCCTAGATTAGGGCTACGATTGTGACCCTACATTTGTATTCAGACCGCTTTGGCCATCAGAAATACACGGGTGCAAAAATTTGTAATAAAAATAACATATAAACACTTACATTAAGTGCATAATTCAAATTGTCTGAGCGAATATGTGATGAGAATTGTTTTTCCCCATAGTGCACATAGCCTAGATTATTTCAAAAGTGATATTATATGAAACTGTTTACATTGTTCTCATTTAGAGCTGTTTTTTCCTTAAGGTGGAAAATAGGTGTTATATAAAATTTATGGAACATTTAAAAGATATTTTTTGCTTTGGGAAATTTCAGCTACTATTAAGAAAAAGAAAATATGTAGGGAAATGATTTGCTTTAGGTTTATTGAACTGACCTGGATTTGTGTCTTTAGATACTATTTGGCTCCTAAGTGATTTGAATCTCTTTCATTGATTTGGAAGGCTAAAAATAAATCCCTGGGAAAAAATCCTTCCTGATGAAACACCGAAATATTTTATGTAAATATTAGATGTATACAATATCTTGTCACCTTGGCTAGGTGCCTATAGCTCAGCAGCTAGGGTGCCAGCCACATACACTGGAGCTGGCGGGTTCAAACACAGCCTGGGCCTGCCAAACAACAATGACAACTACAACCAAAACATGGCCAGGCATTGTGGTAGGCACCTGTAGCCCCAGCTACGTGGGAGGCTGAGGCAAGAGAATTGCTTAAGCCCAAGAGTTTGAGGTTGCTGTGAGCCGTGACACCATAGCACTCTACCCAGGGCGACATAGTGAGACTATGTCTCAAAAAAATTAAAATAAATAAACAAAACAAAATAAAATAAAATAAAATATTTGGTCATTTTATACAAATCAATTTAAGTTCCCTTTCCTGTCCTCTTTTTTTTTTTTTTTTTTTTTTTTTTTTTTTATTGGAACAAGAGAAATCTAAAACACTGCTCAGTTGAGGAAAGAGGATTTCAATCAAATATTTGAGTTTTGAGAACATCAACAGAATTGGAAGACTTTATTTTTTTCTCAAAGGAACTACCTGCCCCCAGGTAATCAGACAGATTTGCTCAGGAAATCGGCAGAATGATTATATGTGTTGTCCTTTTCAGTTACTGTTAATGCTAAAATTGATGCCCTTGATAACACCTGATTGACTCTTAAGCATAGTTGTTTTTTATATCTTCTCTTCATATTGATGTTAGTAAAGGCTTCAGTGTAGGACCTTGCAAAACAATGTTTTGTAAAATCTGTCATGGGTACTTGCTTGAAGAAAGAATCTTTATAAGAATAATTGTAACATTCAGGGATATTACTTTATTATTCCAGTTCATTGATGACAGGAGTCATACATTTAAACTTTGAGTTTATATACCAGCAAAATTTATATACCTTTAAAGTAAAAATGTGGAAAAAATAAAAAATAAAGAATAAAAATGTGAGCACAGGGATCTACATGATGATAAAGAGGATGCTTGAGAATCTTAGAATCATAGCAATGCTAGAACTACAGATCGTATAACTGATTTTAGAAGACAGAAGTCTTCTACAGACTTTCCTAACATAAACATAGAAACCTAGTGAAGAAAACTGAGAGAAAAACTTCGGGTTCCTGATGCATTACTGATATGGTGACTATTTAAGCTGTAGGACAAGTTGACGAATGGTTCACTGACATCTGCTTAAATGTTAGGTAAAATTTGTAAAATGACTTTTTGGCTACCAGATTAAGAAGCTTCATTAGCAATGAAATTCCATATAAATTTCAAACTTCATTAGGCTACCATTTTAATTGGAGTTTAATAATATTTGCATTGTCATTTTATGAAAAATATTACTAGAAATTTTTTTTATGAATTTACCTTTTTTTTTTTTTTTTTAAGAGACAGAATCTCACCCTCTTGCCCAGGCTAGAGTGCACTGGCACGATCATATCTCACTGCAGCCTCTGACTCCTGGGCTCAAGTGATCCTCCAACCTCAGCCTCTTAATTACCTGAGACTCCAGAGTGCACAACCATGCTAAGCTAACAAAAAAAAAAAAAAAAAAAAAAGAAAAGAAAGAAAGAAAAGAAAAAAAAGAAAATCATAAAAATGGGATTTTACTTTGTTGCCCAGGCTGGCTTTGAACTCCTGGTCTCCAGCAACTCTCCTGACTCAGCCTCCCGTAGTACTGGGATTACAGGATTGAGCTACCCTGTCTAATCTAGTCTTTCATACTTTCAGCATATGCTTTTTATGCATACTATTTTACACTTTTAGAATAATTTTAGATTAGTTCTTAATCTCCGATATGATACTTTTTGTTTTCTATAACAATGAATTTAATAGAAAATAAGATTTCCTGAGCCTTCATAGGATTCATTGACCAAGAACCCTATTTTTTTATTTTTTAAAGAAAGTCCTGAACTCTTTGCTTCTTGAGATAGGTGGTTTACAAATTATCAGATTTTTTAGAGAAAAGATTACTAATTTTGTCTAAATTAAATCTAGCGATCTCTTTATATGCTTTTCATATCAAAGTGTGCTTCAGTGTAATGAAAAGCATTTTTACCTGAGTGAACACTTAACTATAAAAAATCTTAGACCCATGAGGAAGACAGACTGTTAAATGCATGAAGACACACAGAAAGATTAGAGGGATGACTGATAGCTAATGTCAGGCTTGTCCTATTTTGAAAGGCAATATTTCAAACTGTGTACCATCAATTTATTTACATATAATATTGTCAGGCAGGAAAGAAAACCCACTCTGATATGACTTTTGGGAACTTTTAAATATGGAGGAAAGAGACCAATATATTTATACTTAACCTTTGAATTACCACAATTATTTAAGTCCCGGAAGCATCTTTCTGTTTAGGAGTTGGGTACTTTGGGACATGCTTCAACTCTTCCAGGATTCTAGGGCCAGTGAGCTCAGGATGGTGAATGCCTTAGGGTATGACAAGATAAGCCCTGAGGCAATTATGCACTCAACAGCACTCTAGAGGTTTGCAAGTGAAAGTGCCTCCTAATTTACCACCAGGGAGGGCCTTAGGGGAAGAAAGAATATGGCTCAATTAATTAGAACTTGTTAGCAAACTTCAACGGTTACCCTATTTAGATTTTCGAATCACTGATATCTCAAATACCCACAAGATTTGGAAAGGAAGTGAGAACAAGCAGCTGAGAAAGTTAATTTGTCCAACATGGTACCGATTCTTGAATATTGTGTTAGCAGTAGAACAATTGTCATAGATTAGCCTTTCCAGGAAGAAGAAAGGGGAAATAGTAGCAAATTTCTCCGTCTTCAACTTCTTATTTTTAACTCTTGCTATCCACAGGCCCCTCAGTTTGAGTTTTCAGGTGAGTTTAATCATCTTGATGCTCACCCGTGGATTCCTATAAAAGTCTCATATTAATTATTGAGGGTTATATGATGGGTTTATCATGGGTTTTGGTTTGCTATTTAGTCACTATATTTTCTAAGGGGCTATTGTTGGTATTTAGAAAAGTTAACAATTCTTTATGATTATCTAGCTGCTTACCAAGATATTATTCAAATATTTTAATAATATCTTCTTGCCACTGAACGTTTTTCTGTCAAATTTCTTATGTTTTCATGGCATAGAATCACATTTTCTTCAAATAAAAATTGTATGACACATAATTTTTTGCAATAACTTTAGCACATGTTTTTCCTATTTTTTGTCTTATTTTGATCATAACTGCTTTGGCCAAGATTTCCAAGAGAATGTTGTGTAATAATGTCGATAGTGGATGTCCAAGTCACAGTTTGTGTTTTTGTCTTTAGATTATTTTGTTTGTTTGTTTGGATTTCTTATTTTTGTTTTGATATTTAGTATAATGAAGACTTAATTTATGATAACTATTTTGTAGCATAGTAAGAAGTATTCTTATATTTTGATTTACTTTTCATTTAAAAATATTTGAAAATTAACACTATGAAAATTGCATTGGAATGGATTTAGTGTGGTGCAGAATGTTTAGGTCTGACATAGTTCCCCTGTTCGATCTTCTAATGCAGTCCCCAGATTTCCACATTTATATTTCATGTATTTATGTAAATTCTCTCGTTCCATGCATATTTAAACTGGAGATATTTGTATTGGATTTTCAAAGTATGAAAAATGTGATGTTTCCCCACGTTTATTTATAAAGCTCATGGGAATCAAATTTCATTTTTGTTTTCTAGGCTTTATTCCTTTACAAACAACAATGTTCAGGAAAATATCTATTTTGTAAAAATTTAGTGCATGGCTGTAATTATAGAATATACATTGTCTTGTTATTTAGTTTACAGGTGTTTCCTTAGTTTATAGAACGTTATTGAAAATGTGATGATTAGTGATAAAAAAGCTGAGCCAAAGCAGGTGGATTTAGAAGAAAGGGACGAAAATGGGGCCAGTAAAAACCTCCTGAGGAAGAAATAGTTGCATTCAGCTTTTCTTCCTCTCTAACTAATGTAGCTGATTTGAAAGGAAGTGATTGCTTCGTTGAGGCCAGACCCTGATGATTTGTACTAACATTCCCCTGGTGGGCAATTTCATTCTCACTCTTATGGCCTCTGAGGAACTGCATGGGTGACCACTGGAGGTTCCCTGACCAAAGTTCACGTGCAGTGCAATTTAAGTAAAACCCCTGATTATGTTCTATGCTGCTCTGAGTTAAATGATAGGAAAACCTGATATGTGTGGAAGGGCAGAAGGCAAGTGCTGTGTTTTTCTCCCCCATTCATTTAAAAAAAAAAATGCAGAAGAATTGCATTAACTGATGCCGATTCTAAACATGAAGCAGCTAGTGCCAGGGAGCTGGAAGCAAAAACCGAGTACCAAGAGTATTGACAAGATCAATTTACCAATTTATTGGTTTGTGTATCATGTCTAATTGCTTTTATGTAGAACCATACGTCTGCATATGTGTGCATATATATATCCCCATGATTGTCATATTATTCTGAAAATCACCAAGAGTTAAATATCAGCCATATTAAAACCTATTGTGTTTGTATTGCTAAATGCCCTACTTTGAATTTCTCAGTGGGTCTGTTCATTTTCCTGTGAGATGATTTTAGATATATCCAAAAGCATACTCTGATTAGGACACTTTTAGGAATTTATTCTATTAGCATTTTACCTTCTGGTAATACGCAGTATACACCCTATCCTAAACCATCCCACTTTATTAAATCCCGATACCATCCAATGCAACGTGAGCACGAGGAGCTAGTGCCAAGATGAAGTTCATTGTTTCCAAATTTATAACAGTTTCTCTGTGCTTCATCATCCCCAAACTCTGCCTGCTGTGTTCAAATTGCCGGCTTACTGATGCAAGAAATGCCAATAGAAAGAAATCATCATTTTAATATTTGACATTGTGTCCTTACTTGATTCATAGACAGGTTTATGTTATAACAAGCAATTTGCAAAATAATAAGTTATGAATAATTAATAATAATAAACACAAGAGAAAGTCACCGTCGCAATCATCTTGTGAGCATGGTGGCTTAATCCTGGGGGGCATCCTTTGTTCAAAACAAAGGCATATGTACAAGATGTAGCCCCCACCTCTCTAGGGGATCTGATCACCCTTACCTGGCTCTAGGTTCCCCCACATTTCTCACCACCATCTAGTAAACTATAAAATGCACATATTAACTGTGCTTATTCTTCCACCTACAGACTGTAAGCTCTGTGAGAAGGGAGAGTTTTGAGTGTTTTGTTTAACCGGTATGGTCCTATAATAAGTACTGGGTAAGCATCAATTGAATGAATGAATGGACGTGGGATGTCATAACGTGACACTGTGCAACAGTGTACTGATAATTTGAGCAAACGCATCAGTTAAACTTGATTCTGGGCTAGTGAAGAAGTCTAGACTACAGTAGTATTAGCTTTATTAAATTGTTACTTATGGGAGGCTGAGAAAAATTATGGGACATCCCTTTATGCCTCTGTGTCTTTTCTCCTTTTCCCAGTCTTCTCCCTCAGTCAGAAATCTCTCCTTCAGTCAAGTATTTTTGACTTGATTAATTCATAATCATGTTTCAAAAGCTTCATTCAAGTGGCCTTTCCTCCAGGAAGGATTCCTTGCAGCCCCCAGTAGGGTTGGATGCTTCCACATGGCCAAGCAGATTCCCTCCTGCACCATAACATTCAACTGTCTCAGGTTGTGTGTGTGTGACTTCCTTGTTCTCACCTGTGCTGGAGGCAGGTTTCTTTTTCTTATCTTTTTTTTTAAATCCAGACATAGTGCTTGGTTCCTAGAAGACACTCAAAAAGAAAAGGCAGGGGGTTGTGAAAGAGAGGAGAGAGGGAAGAGGAAACAGAAAGGAAGTGAGGAATGAAAGGTGATAGCTTGTCTCTCACTTAATCAAGAAAGAACTCTAGCCAATGAAAGGACTAGGGCATTACTGTACAATAGGTTGCCGAGAGAGATTTATTCAATTAAGGAATTGAGAGCCTGTTGTGATCTTCCCTGTGTGCAGACACTGTTGTAGGTGCTGAGGGTGTGCGGTGAGTGGCCAGGTAATGTCTCTGCCCTCACGGAGCTGGTACTTTTATAGGGGAGACAGACAACAGATAAGCATAATGCCGTATTTGTAAAAGAATCTGTAATAGAATATAAAATATAAAATGTATATAAATTACAAAATACATAAATTCTATGAAGACTTAATATCAGATAGAACTTGAGGATATTTAAGGCAATCAGTACTGAAAGTGTCGAGAGACCTCAGAATTCTTACCTTGTAAAATGCCATGTGGGTATCCCAGAATGGGATCACAAAAGGAATCAGTGAGAACTGGCCTTTATAATTGAACCATGTGTTCACTACCAGCCTCGAATGCAGAAGGAGCCATTTGCATAGATCTTACAGGGATCCGTCTCCCTGTTGTGTGTGAAACACTGCATTCTGACGAAAGGAGACTTAGCAGCTCGAAAGACTCCCAACAAGCAAATGTCCTTCCCACACAGCTGGACGAGACCCCAGCATCTCAACTGACAGCTACAATGAAAATGGCTCAAGAATCTAAAACCCAAACACACTTCTCCAGCATTCTGCTTAAAAACTTGTCTTTGTTACTAATCAATTATTACAGTAAGCAAAGAACTTGAGTTCTGTGTTAGGCCAGGGCATCTTCCATGCTATGGGAGCCAGTAGCTGATTGATGCTGATATGGCAATAAATGAGGAACATGCTACCATCTTTGCTCTAATATTGGTTATTTTTTGCCAGCATATGAGAGAGTGTGCTTAGAGCATCATAGTACTTTGTGGAAGAGGAAACAATTCCAGTGAACGAGGAAAAATGGCTGTTATTGCAGTACATAAGACTTTGATTACATATGGCCAAGATTCATACCAATCTAGTAGTTGTTGACAGATAAAGTAACAAAAGTGGAACTCATTTGTTTTTTCTTTATTGAAACCTCCAGGTTCTTGTACTTACTACACTGATAGAACAGAGACTGACAGCAAAAATGCGTTGGCCCAGAAATAGAAATTAAACCTAGATTCACGTCAAAATTTCATTTAGCCTTAGAAAAGGAGCTGCTTTTTGGATTACTTTTGATCCTGAAATAAACATACTATGGAACATCACAGTATTCCTGATATGTATTAACCCTTCTCTGTGAGCCATACTTCGAAAATTATTGTTTTTACTCTATCATGCTTTATTTCTTTTGCAGCGTTTGAGGCAACTTGAATGATCAGCAGAGTAGGTTATATGTTGCTGAGTGCAAATTACTAGCAACAGACATTTACGTTTCAGTCCGCAGGAAGTATGAAACTAGATTTGGAAAATTGATAGCAGACCTTTCTCCATTATAAAGTCATACTCAATGCTAGGGTTTGGTTATGGAGATGAGGACAGAATAAATGGGAAATGTGAAGTGAGAAATTTGGGGTTGTGCTGTTGAAATTGTTGAATTGTATTGAATAAATTTCTGACTAAACCAGGTGTACTTTTCCTTCACAAAACTTAAGTTGACATTAAAAAAAATACTTACAAATAAGCGTCTTCCTTTCTTCCTGTTCTCACTCCTTCCCTTCCTTTTTTCTCCCTTTCTTTTTCTCTTTTTCCTTTTCATTCAACTATCAGCATGGAAATTTTACAATAGTTTCTCATAATTAAGACACTGCTGAGTTGGTAGTGGAATTTGGGATACAACAAAATGATATGCTTAGTGAAATATAAATGAGTAAATACAGTCATCAGTGAACCCCACACCTCATTATAATCCAACTACATCCATTTTGGAGTATGTCCTAAAAATAGTTTGACTGAAGTTTTTTATTATTATTCTAAAGTCTACATTTCATAATTTTTTCATTAACTTTTTAGCAACAGAAAGATAGCATGAACTTGTTTCTTGAATTACCTTTTCTGACCTTTTGCAAGATGATAATTACAAAAAAAGGGAGGCCTGGAAGACTTGTACAAAAATTAAGCTTATAAAAGAGCTAAAACGGTCCTTCTGTGCTGGTGTCGATTTCAAAATTAACATTTTGGTTCATGTGCTTCTAATAATCACTGACCCTTACCTCATGTACTTTCCACAGGAAATGAATACGGCAGAAATTACTTTGACCCACTGATGGATGAGGAAATAAACCCAAGGCAGTGTGGGATGGAGGTCAGCAGAGAAGGTGAGCTAGAATTAAGTATGTAATTTTTGTGTCAGAATATTCTTTTCCATTCATGAAAATGAGGTGACAAAGATCACACATGCAGTTCCATTTAGAGTTTGCAGCTTACAATTTAAATGGTAAGTTTTAACCGCTAACAACATGACGGGCAGTCAAGGTAATTTTTGATCAAGGACAGCAGGCTGCTCTGATGAATGAGGCAGCAATCTGCTCTCATCTGAGGCTACTTTACACAATCTGGGGCTGTCAGAAGGCCTGTGTGAGTGTCTGAGGACCATCGTCCCTCGACAAGTGCATCTCTGTTTTTCCAATTTAAAATGAACATTCTTTAACAAAATGCATCTAGCACGTGAAATTTCCATACATTCTGACTATTGAACTCCTTTCATCAAATGCATGGAATCGCTACCCGAGTTTTGTACCACAAAGGTGCCGTGATAGGATAATGATCTCTTCTGTAATTGTGAGTCTGATTGTGGTTGTAAAACAACAGTTCAAAAGTGCTCTTACAGTGCATTCCATGATGCATATTTTATAGTTTACAAAACACTTTAAGGTTTATAAAGATTATTGGTGAGATATTGACAGTGACAAATGTTACTTTAGAATTAAGTACAATCCAGACGATCATATGACACTGTTGGGTGCCAGTCATGGAATCTGCACTTTTTACTGAAAGACTGGAGTAGATTCAGTCATGCAAAAATGGGCTCAAGTACAGCACCAAGGTTATTTCACAAAATAGCTCTCAATGACCTATTCTGAAGTGATGTACAATCCCGTCAAAACCATCTATGTACAAGATAAGACAGGGATTTATTTCAAGGCCAATTTTCATCAATAGCTCAAAAGCCTGGGTAAATTTGAAACTGGAAAATCTCAACCTTTTGTTTGACAAACACATTTGAGAGGTGATATTTCTGGGCAGGAGCATCAATTGAACTATCAGCTGAAGTCTTAATTTTTAGAGGATCACAATAGTTATATTCGGTGGAATGTTTGTCATGCAAGAGCTCCCCAATTTAGGAAAGGTGGCTTAATAGTATATGTTGAATGAATAAAGAATGGCCCTAACCACAGACTCAGGTTAAGTTTCATAAAACAAAATATTGCTGCTGCTGCTCACCTTTCCCCTTTCCTAGTCAGCTCTGATTGCCCACCTCCCAAGGCTAACTTGGGGCCCCCTGTTTTGTGGCTAACTCGGGGATCTTCTGTTTCAGAGCAGGCGGCTCTCTGCAGGTGCCCACATATCTGTGGTGACCTGTGCTGCGGGAGGGAGAAGTGGGCTCCCTCACCAGCCGCGGACTCTGCCTCCAGCCTCCCTTCCGGGGAACTCCTTGGTACCTTTGCTTTCACTCCCCCCACTTCTTCTCCTCTTCTGCTTCTCATTTTCATTCCTCATTTCTTCCTCAGTGCTCTTCTTTTCTCTTCTCTCTCTGAAGTTCACTGGAAGATTTACTTTTAAATATCAGCTGAAAAAAGCTCTTGTATTCCTTGCCATGTAGACAGATTGAACAGCTCCGGATTTCTTTTTCTCTCAAAATAGGCAAGGATTTTAATAATTTCTCTGTATCTAGGATATTTGTTTTCCCCTTAAGGGAGAAAAAACTTTAAGAACTTGCGGTTGGCTTAAGAACTTGTGGTTGAAAAAAGGTTTTCTCTAGTCTCCAAATTTTCTATGAGGTAAGTTGTTTCATTGTTCTGGAACCCTGTATGATATAAATCTGTATGGACTAAAGGTGACTGTTAAAGGATCAGTTTGCCATGTATTTCTACCAGCTTTGGAAGTGTTTTCATGAGCAAATGTACAAAATGCACACTTCTCATAGCTAAGCTTCTACTTTGAATTTGGCACACTCAGCAAGAAAAGAAAATATAATGGAAACTTCATGTAGGAAGGGACTCTTCTTGTCTTGTTCATTAGTTGGTATATTTTCAGCTATTAGCGTCTCATACATAATCAGTATGTGATACGTATTTGTCCAAAAGACAGTGAATAATGTACAGCCCTACATTTTCATACTAACCCATAACAGATGCTAAGCCTATTAAGATTAACTGGTGTTCATACTCAGATTAACTGCAGTTTGGAATATTCCATTATCAAACATAAAATTTTATATCAGACATTTGAAAATACTTTGGGGTAAAATAAATAGTGGCTCTCTGACAAGGATTTTTTGTGATGTGTTGACTTTCCCAGGTTCATAACCCGACTTTCCGTAACTACTATCATGACAAATTGACTTTAAATTGAACTGCCAGATCCACCAGTGAACATTATTTTTTGGAAATCTATTTAAAGGATCTTATTTCCAGAAATATTAAATGCATATTATATGTATTAATATATAAACAATATACAATATTATACTTGAGTAATATTATAATCTATCTTTGAAAAGGGGATTTGGCTCAAGGTGGGGTCAAGTACTCAGGTTAACTTTGGATTTCTTCTTAATGGTTTTCATCAGTGAATTCATTCCTTCGTTACAAAGATACAATGATTGGTCAAAAGCCTTTCCTCTGCCAGTTTTGAGATTCTATGCCATTGCCCAAGTGATGGCAAAATAAAAAAAAAAAAAAATCTTAATGATAAAAACGATTACCTTTAGGGCCTGAAATGCAGAGGAGAAGGGAAGAAACTAGAAGGTGGAGGTGGGGGTGGGAGAGAGAGAGAGAGAGAGAGCGAGAACGCGCTGAGCTCTCTCCAGGATGAGCTTGTCCCGAGTCTGTAGTTCCTTTTTCTTTTGCTGAGTATTCAGAATTGCAGTTACCCAGGGAACTGTAGAGTGCCAATTAGCACTCACATCTTTCCACTTCCTCTGTGGCACAGTGCTAAAGATCACAAAGGGACGCAGCAGCCAGGTTGTTACATATTATGAAATAGACAGCTGTGTATAAAATATGTACATATTACATAGCACATATTACATAGCACATAGTGTGTGTGAGAGAGAGATTTTAGAAAGCTGGTTCACTTGATTGTGGGTGCTAGCAATAAGTCTATTTGTAGGGAAGGTTGGTAGACTGGCAATTCAGAGAAGAGTTAATGTGAAAGTTGGGTAAGAGTCAATATTATATTCTGGAGTCTGAATTCTGCAGGGTAACAGACTGGAAACTGAGGAATCATTTCTATGCTGTAGTGTGGAAGAGAATTCCTTCTTCTCTGGAAAACTTGTCTTTACTCTGGGACTCTAACCTGATTAAGCCTACTTACATCATGGAGGGCCATGTTCTCTACTCAAAGTCTACTCATTTAAATATTTACCTTTACTCAGATCTTTTAAATGTTAATGAGATCTAGAAAACACCTTCACAGCAACATGGAGACTGGTTTTTGACCAAACAACTGGGCACCATAGCCTAATCAAGTTGACACATACAATTAACCACCACAGGTTGCTTCTAATGATCATTTATTAATTCATAATAAAACTTCATAGAGTGATGAGGGTTTGTTAATTTCTAACCACTAAACCTTAACTCCATAATTTTCCCTTATTCTCTTTTTTTCTTCCTCCTTTTGGCCTACATCCCAATTATTAGTTACATATTTATTGCTATAATTACCTTTAGTGGTCTTCTCCACTAGACCTTAGGATTTGGTATAGTGCTAACTCACCTATGGTGTTCAATTTATTTGCTGACATTAAAATAATAAGGTCGTTACATCTTACATGCTGTGGCCTCTGAGCACCTCTGCTGTTCAGTTACTCCTAAGCGACTCTCAGCTCCTGCCTGGAATGGTTAAACTGCTTTTGTCCTCATCTACCATCCAGAGTGATTATCTTCGGAATCTAATCAGATCTTTCCTTCCCTAACTGAAGCCCTCTCCCTGCTGCCTGCTGCATTGAGGGTAGAGACTAGTATGTGTTCTTGCTTCATCTCACGTTCTTTCTTCTTGCTCCCCATGCTCCAGTCACACTGAATTTCTTTTTGTGTCTCATATGCACAGAGCTACTTCCCTCCTGGACATTGAAATCTCACAGGTTCTGGGACAGCTTCCTTTTTTCCTTACCTTGCCAGTTTTATCGCTAAACAAAGGTTCAGCTTATATGCCAATTCTTAACTCGTTTGACTCACTTACCTGATTTCCCATGCATCATGAGAGAAAACTCATTATAATAGTCAGCAAATTATTTATTAGTGTAATTATCAGTGAAATATGTTTTTCCCCTATTAGACCATCTCCTGGATATAAACTAGGTACAGATCCTGTCTACTCTGTTCACCAGTGAATTCTGAGAGCCTAGCACAGCATTTGGCATAGCATGGGTACTTGATAAGTATTTGTTGAATTGATGAATAAATGAGTTAATGAATTTAAACTCCCAAGCATATTATCAGACACATCGCAAGCCTCTGTAAACTTTAGTTATTATTGCTTACTGAGTCCTCAAGGAATGTGTTAGATTGGGTACAGTAACGGACCAACCAATATCAATCCCTCCAAAGTAGACATAACAATTCTTATTTTGAATATGAAAAAGCCAATTGGGGACATTTAGTGTCTTTCCTGAGATCACACAGATCTGGCAAGTATGGACTAAGACTCAGACTCCTGCTGTCTTTGACACAGTCTGATCTCTTTTTCCCCAGGAGTTTGATCTGTTGGCTTTCTCCACTTTTCCCTTTAAGGAGAACTTCTAAAGAGAAAAGGAAAGTGGTTAGTTGAAATAGTTGCATTTGAATTTGAAGGAGACATTCTCCTGTCCTTCAATTCTGAGTTCAGGAATGAGTCTCTGGGGGCATCTTGGAGGGGTGGCTTCTTGAAGAACCGGAACTTCTGTATCGAATGTTGATTGGGTCTTTTATTCAGCTTCCTCTCACATGATCCTCATAGACTTATTTAAAACTTATTACTTTATTGTGAAAACAAAAGCTAAACTGTTGAAAAATTAGGCACTTCATACAATTGCTAAGTTTTAAACAAACACATAGGCCAAGTGTAGTGGCCCATACATGTAATTTCAGCACTTAGGGAGGCTGACATGGGAGAATTGTTTGGGCTCAGGAATTCAAGACCAGTCTGGGAAACACAGCAAGACCACATCTCTATGAGAAAAAAATTAGCTGAGTGTGGTGGCACACACCTGTAGTCCCTGGTACTCAGGAGGCTGAAGCAGGAGGATTCTTTGAACCTAGGAGTTGAGGCTGCAGAGAGCTATGATTGTGCCACTGCACCCTACCCTGGGTGACAAAGAAAGATACTATCTCAAAATCAAACAAACAATACCCAAGCAAGGAAATGTGAAGGGCTAACCTTTTCTGAGTGCCTGTACTGTCAGGCATGCAGGTATGTACTTCATTTGTGTTTTTTTGCTAACCGTCAAGTCATCCAGATTTATGGGCAAGGTTAAAAGTCAGGGACTGTAGGAAACTTCCCCAGTATAGAGAGATAAACAGCTGATATTTGGATAGAGATTTGGTGGATACCAAACCTGTTCCATGCTGCCTTTCTCCAGAGTATAGTGTCTCTATTTTAATCCCACTGGGAAATTCATTGCACCTGCAGAGAACTGCCCATATGTGCGGAAGCAATTGCTTGTTGTTAGCTTCCAAATAAGGTTCTTTTATGAGTTATGTATAGGCTCTATAGGTTTGGTATCCTGTGAAGAGTTACAAATGTCCAGGCAACGCTGGAATAAAGGTCCTGGCCTCCCTAATGCGTAATTTTGCAAACTATCTTTCATGAATGGCCCCTCCCTTTCCCTGTTGGTGTAGTAGGAGATTTGTGTTGGTTCTCGGCAGGAAAAGACATTTTCCAGTCAGTTGATACTTGGAAAAGTCATCTGTACAGTGCAAAGAGCAGAGACTCCTAATTCCATTTACCTTCTGATATCACTCTCTCAAACATCCCATATTAAAACCAGCACAGTAGCAGTGCAATGACAGTGGGTTTAGTTGCCGTCCATGGGTAAGGGAAATGTTCCCAGTACTGATGTCTGTATGTGTGTTCTAAGACTTGTGTGGTCTTATAATCTGCATCATTCGTATTTGGCTCTATCTAGAAGCAGGAGACCCACATAGATGACCTTATAATGCCCTACTAGAACCATGTTTTATAATTAGTTTTTCTCGGGGGAGGGGGGCATCTAATGACATGGCCTTATTGCTTTCAATTTACAAGAGAACTAAGAAGTTCTTATATTTACTATAATATTACAATAGCATATATAAAGGAATTTAGAACCATTTAAATTTGTTATTTCTTACATATACTTAGTAAAATATGATATATTGAAAGTAGCTAATGGAAAACATTCATTTTGATCAAATGCCTATATATTCTATCATATGACTTGACAAATCATAATGGCTTTTTCTGAAATTGTTCTTGAGTAATAGATGTCACAGTCCATTGACTATGAGATCCTTTCTGTTGCAGTATCCTATTATATGTGCACTTCAACCTACATTTAAAAATCATTCTCCCAATTATCATTGACTTAGGAAAGGAGTTTTTTTCAGATCAAAGCAGTATATCGAGTAGATTTTGTTTCTATGACCCATAATATAACTAAATAACCATGATGATTAATAATTTATTTTTTGTAATTATATTTGCATATATGTAAATTAGTTGATAAGAAAGTTAACATGCACATGTTCTTTTAACACTTCTACAAGGTGATGATGGAATTCTCTATAATCGATTAATGAAGCTGTTTGATGAGAGTGGACAAAAAGAACTCCAAGGTAAGAGACTAATTATTTTCAATCTTTTCTCTTAACATTAGTTGTAAATTGATTGACATGGTTTCTTGCATATGCTAACCTGTTTTTTCTAAATACTATCATTCACTGATGAATTACATGTGCTTTTGAAGGTTGCAGATATTGAAATGCAGCTACAGTTTGTGGGAAGAGCAATTATGGCCCAATTTCTTATAATTGCACACAATAACCCAAAATGGTAAAAATGACTTAAGACTTATTTCAGGACCTTAAAATGGCATATTTAGATTCACTAATTTATGAGGCTACATGCTTTCCATTTTTTAAAGATTGTGTCTTAGCTTTTAAACAAATGTTTTTTTGGGGGGTGTAGAAGACAACTTTAGCATGGGAAGTCATACTTGCAAATTTTAGGCTCTTTGAGTAAGAAATTATTGTATGTATTAAACTGGGAATTTAAAGATAATTGTTTGAAAACTAAATTCTTAGTTTAACATGTATAAATTCATGCCAGAACCATATTGTGGTTTTTGCCAAAGCATTAAGTGTAAGTTCCTATATATACACATGTTTGAGTTCCTAGGAAATAATTCTATTAAGTTTTTTTCACAGTGTGTGCTTAGAGCTTTTTGAATAGCCATTCTAGTTTGCTTATTAAAACATCTCCTTAAAGTACATAAGAGGAAAGGGCTGATCATTATTAAATCTTCTAATAGTTCTTTGTGACCTTTCTTTGTCATTTCTGCCAAATGGACATGTAACACCTGCCACATGGAGTAGTTATAAGGATTAAATTATTATTACATGAGAGACATGGTAAGGACATACCTAGAAAAATAAAGATAATGTTAATTGATAAAAATATTGATATCAGTTAAACATTTAAGTGCTTACTATGTCCTGGTAAGGGAAATGTCCTAAACTATCCCAACCTATTTTAAATATGGCAAGTATTCACTTACTTAAACCCTATAACAACCCTAAAGGTTAGCATTAATTTTTTGAGCCCCATTTACAGAATAATACACTTTCATATTTTATTCCTGTGAGAATTTTTTTACTGTTTTGCCATCAGTTCATGTAGCCAATCTTTTATTACTTTTTGCTTTTATAAATAAAGCAAACTCACTTTTCAAGCCAGATAAGAACCTGTTTTGAGGTATTAGAATTATGCAGAGAAGCAGAATTTAATTGAACCAATATAAACATATATATGTAGAGAGAGAGCGAGATTTATTTTAGGACATAGACTCGCTCAGTAGTGGGGGCTAACAAATCTGAAATTCGTAGGGCAGGCTGGCAGGCTGGAGAATCAGGTAAGAGTTGATGCGAATTCAGGCAGGGGCAGTCTTGAGTCTGAATTTCACAGAACAGCAGGTGGAAACTCAACCAGAGTTCTATGCTGTGGTCTTGAAATTGAGCTTCATCTTCTTTGGAAAATCTCAGTTTTTATTTTTAAAGTCCTAAACTGACTGGAAAAGGCTTACATACATCATGAAGAATAATCTTCTTTACTCAAATTCTACTGATTTTAATATTGATCACATATAAAATATTATCTCCACAGACACATCCAGATTGGTATTTGAACAAACAACCAGGCACCATAGCCTAGTCACACTGGCACTAACAATCTCAGATGGTTACGCTTAAGTCAGGTCTTTATATTTTTAGTCTAATTTCTGAGTTAGCCAGCAGATTGAATGCCTTTCAGGGCTAGACATTGAGTAGCACACTTTATACCTACTATTTCCTTCCATCTATCTGAAAGCTCTGTCAGTTTGGATCCTTTGAACCCACCTAAGTCACACATTTATGAATAGAACCTAATAGATGTTCTGAAATCATTTATGGGCTTACAAAAGCCTTATAGAATATATAGAACAGTCAAGTCCTTTATCAACTGTTTCATACCTGAGGATATTCTGGAGACCTAGAAAGTTTAAAGACTCATACAATGTGATGCAGTATACAGTTAGCGAGCAAAGAATGCCAGTGGTCCTCTGGATGCTGATCAGCACGCTCCCCAGTACCCCCACTTCATTTCCCACCAGCAAAAGCAGCTCTCCTCCAATGATCCTTGTTAAAATTCTGGTATTGGAGACATGGAAAATTCCATATTATACCTTGCAGCATTTTTTTAAAAATGGAAGAGGGAGGATTATTTTATATTTACAGCATGCATCTGACTAGATGAAAAGATACATTTTGTAGATGATATTGTTTTCAGATGACACAGAGAGAAGTAAAGTGCACATACCATTTATATAAATGCTGCCATTTCTATGCAAATAAATAAGGTAGCCCAAATAAAGTGCCTGTGTGTGCAGAGCTTGGGAACTTGTTCTCAGGGATCCTAATACAGGAAAATGAACCAAAGAGCTCTGGCTCCTCCTCAACCCATTCATCTCCCAAGCTGGTTTCAGCAGCACCGTGAGTAAGTGGTAAGTTGTTGAAGTAAACAACATGTAATATTAACGCACAGAAAGGCACAGACCATGCTTTCAGATAAATTTGGTGAGTGGGGAAAAGCTTTAATGCACAGCTGTATTTTGTTCACTTTGTAAACATGATGGGATGGTTGTTGTTCTTTACTCCTGAAATTTGTCTATTTTAAGTGATTGAAACGGAAATCACTTTAGTGATTGAAACGGAAATCACTTCAGTGATTTCCTACACTAAAGTTTTGTTTTTCTTACTTTATAACATAGCAAAGCTTTAAGCTATAGTGTAGAATAAGAAAAACCAAACTTTATCACATATAAGAAAAAAGTAGTGTACTGAGGATTTAGCCAACATGAAAGTGATAAAGACAAATGGAATTCCATGTGATCTTCTTGGGATAAACAGACGAAGGAGTCCAGGAGGAGACATTGGATTCAGAAACACCTACACATCACGAAATCCAGGAAGATGCAGGCCAAGCCACCCCTGCTTACCTCGAGGAGTTTGAAAGATGTGCTCAGAAAGACATAATTCTGCTTGGAAGTTCTCCACTAGAACAGGTCAGCATTAAAAATCTGAAATGTAAGATTAAACTCTCTTTTTAAAATGATGAATTGAAATGTCAGTGGTACACACTGTCTGCTGATTTTGCTGACCAATGTGCCCTTCCTGGAGGACACAGTTTATGACTTCCAAGCCCTTCTGTTATTTTTCATATGCATTTTATCAGGCAGAAGTTACCCTCCTCATCAATATCCACCTGGTCCTTACCAGTTTAGTTTCACTTTATCTGGTTTTGTTGTGTATTAGAGTGCTTATTTCTGGCATATTATGAAGAATCTTAATAAAACCTGAAAACCCCATACACTTACATGTATAAAATTAAGAAACTGCTTGGACTCATTTGCACAGACACTCTATCATTATGTGAATATTCTAGCATTTCTGAAGTCACTGTTTAAGGAACTTAATGTGGGCATTCTAACTATTATGGCTTGAGCCACACAAGACAGTTCTTGGCCCTACATTTTTTTGACTTCAAAGATACCTGTTCTGATTTCTCTGTCTGTAGGTTCTATTTCTATGCAACGTAGCATTATGTGCGCTGATCCACCAAAGAGAAATATCTCTCCAATGTAGTCACCTTATTTATCTCAAATAAAATTACAAGAATCTTACGTGTCTAGCTCCAGGCTGTGTGTGTATGTGCTTGCGTTCGTACATGAGAGAATTGTTTTCTTTTGTGAAAAGTAAGCAGCTTCACGCTAAAGAGGAAAACATTTCACTAGGTGAAACATACTATTCTCAATCTTTTATATATCTTTTATAACAACAGGTCACAAGTGGAAGTATTATTTCCATCCTCAGAAGTGAGAGGAATAGGTTAGTGGAGGTATAGTTGGGGGTGGTGACAGTTTTTAATTTGGAGTATGGAAATTCCATAACAGCGTCTAATTTCTTCCTTTGTGCCACTTAGATCTGAATATCCTGGGCACATTAAGGTTATATCTATTTTGAGCTTTTTCAAGTAAGTGACCCGAATTAGCAAGTGCAGGCTTTCCTAACATAGCCACCTAGATGGCTCTAGGAGTGGGTTGAATTGTGTTCTCCAAAAATACGTACAAGTCTTAGCCCCCAGTACCTGTGAATGTGACCTAATTTGGAAATAGGGTCTTTGCAGGTATTTCATGGGTCATGACAAAAGTTTAGAGATACACAAAAATCAAGAAATAGAAAATCTGCACGGATAGAAACAAATGAAGCTCCTCCTGCAACACCTATAAGCTGAGCAAGTTGAAACTTGAAAAGATGCTGTCGACTGTGTTCTTTAGAAAAGAAATAACGGACCATAACACAGGCTGTCTCAAAACTTTGTGGTGACCCGCATATTAAGTTAAGGATGTCAGATGAGATCATCCTGTATTTAGGGTGGATCCTCAATCCAATGTCTAGTGTCCCTTTAAGAGAAAGAAGAGAGAGGTTTCAACACAGACACACACAGAGGGGAAGGCCATGGGAAGAAGGAGGCAGGGGCTGGAGTGATGCATCTGTAAGCAAAGGAATGCCAATGGTTGCTCTCGTCACCAGAAGCCAGGAGAGAGGCACAGGATGGATTCTCCCCCAGAGGCTCAAGAAGGGACCTATACTAACAACACCTTGATTGCAGACCTCTGGCCACCAGAACCGTGAGATAATAAATTTCTGTTGTTTTAAGCCACTAAGTTTGTGATTGATAATATTGTAGGCAATAGATATAGGACACTGAGGTGCAAAAGGACGCATTAATAGGCCTATGCTTATCACTTTTTAGAAAATAATTATTTCTCAGATGTGTGCTCTGATACATCAATAGGTCACATTTCCATTTTCTTTTTCTTTTCTTTCTTTTTTTTTTTTTTTTTTTGGTACCATTGTCTGTGATTCAATTTGTTGTATGTTTGCAAGGATGGCTCATGGATTTCTTAAGGATATGTGGCTGGTTTGTTTTTATATCCTCATTCTCTACAAGGTTAACTGTGCTGCAGCATTCCCACCTGCTCTGCTGTGGGGAAGCTATCACACAAAGTGCCTGCAGAACACGGAGGAGCCCATCAGAGCATAACTCAAGCCTGCATTTGTATCATGTCAGTACCAGTGCAGGGTGCACATGTTTATGAGAATTCAGGGGGCCTCAAATGTGATCATTATTCCCTTTGAATAGTGAAATTTATGAGCCTATTTTTTTCTCCTAATATATATGTCTTAACTTATATGAGATTCAATCTAACCTGACTGCGTACATAATTGCGAGAGAAATCACATGCTCCTGTACAAACACATGACAGACTCGGGTGGAGGAAGGGGACTAAGCTTTGGAATTGGAGCCCTGGATTTTGCACTAATAGGGTGTCATATTTGAGGGAAGTCACTCGACTTCGGTTTCCTCTTCCACAATTCAGGGAAAAGTTGATCCACTTTATTGCATAGTTTGGAGGATGGGATGAATCGTAAGTAGAGAATGTAGCACAAAGAAGGCTCTGGTTAAATGGCAGGAGGCCCTGCCGAGAGAAAAGATTCTAAGCCCCAAGTGCCCATCGATCCACAAATGGATTAACAAATTGTGGTATATGTACACCATGGAATATTATGCAGCCCTAAAGAAAGATAGAGACTTTACCTCTTTTGTGTTTACATGAATGAAGCTGGAACATATTCTTCTTAGTAAAGTATCTCAAGAATGGAAGAAAAAGTATCCAATGTACTTAGTCCTACTATGAAACGAATTTATGGCTTTCATATGAAAGCTATAGCCAAGTTATAACCCAAGAATAGGGGGAAGAGGGAAAGGAAGGGGAGGGGGGAGGTGGGCGAAGGGAGGGGGATTGGTGGGATTACACCTGCGGTGTATCTTACAAGGGTATATGTGAAACTTAGTAAATGTAGAATATAAATGTCTTAACACAATAACTAAGAAAATGCCAGGAAGGCTATGTTAACCAGTCTGATGAAAATGTGTCAAACGGTCTATGACACCAGTGTATGGTGCCCCATGATCACATTAATGTACACAGCTATGATTTAATAATAATTAAAAAAAAAAGATTCTAAGCCCATTCTTAGGTCACTGCTGGAAATATTTTCATGCTCATTGTGTTAGGAACTTCCCTGAATATGCAAGATGGCATCAGATGGAGGAATAAGCCTCCTGTTTGGTATTAGAGCTCATGGCTTTCATCCTTGATTCTGACATTTACATGAACTTAATCCTCTGTGTCCAATAGGGACAAATAATTTGAACTTCTCTGGTTGTTGTGGGGATTAAGGAGCTGTGTCCGAATGCCTGGCAGTTATTGTTTTCTCTTTTCTGTGACTCATTTTATGTATTTCTTATAGATCATTACCTACTCTTACTTGTTATTGCCATCTTGATAGTGAACTGGTAATTATAAAAGACAAGGTGCTTAAATGGAGATGCCAACAGGGATCCCAGCTGGGGCTCACATGTTGTTGAGAGGCTGATATAGATGGTGGCTGGATGGCTTCTCATCCTCACATGGCAGGGCCTTGTTGTATGTGGATGTGGGTAATGAAATCATCTAGATTGCTAAAAGGGATGGGGTCCTTGAGTAACTCCAGGCGATGGAGTTGGGAATTGTCTGGTGTGGAGATCGCTGTTTGAAAACTCATCAGATCTAGAGATGCTGACAGTGTGTGTGCATCTTGGAGGAAAAATAAAAAGAAACAAGAAGAAAAACTACTGTGTGTATAGTGAAAGGACATTCTTAGTACACTCCATGAAATTTGAGTTTCTGAACACACCTACTGTGGGACTCCTTGTTTTCCCCCCTCCAGACAGAGTAGAATATAGAGGGATGAAGAGTTTAGCTTCTCAATTTGCAAAAGCCTTGTGTGTGTGTGTGTGTGTGTGTGTGTGTGGTGTGTGAGTGTGTGTGGATGGGTGTGTCTGTGTATATGGCTGGATGTGCATGGATGTCAGTGCAGGTAGGATTGTGTGCGTGTGCACGTGGTTGTGGCTGTTACATGTTGGTCCAGGGAGCATTGGGAAGCCCCTGGGACTGGTATCACTTGCTTCCCAAGAACTGGATGTGGAACTGGTGGGAAAATTATTCTGGAGTTGTCCTTTAGTTACTAGGGGTGATAAAGATGTCAGGAGTGATACAACCCCTGAAGCACTAGAAAACCCCAGCCAGGACTGGTGTAAGTCACCTCTGTGGACTTCCAGAAGTACCTGGAGGAGGAGAACTTTACAATTGGCTGAGACTCATGATAAAAGAATTGAAGAGGCTGTAAAGTCTGTCATTAATGTGACCACTTTCGAGTCCACACAAATCATCCCACACAGAATAGGCTCATTCTGGAAGCATCTTGGGAAGGTGCTCTAGCTGAGCACATCTAATCAGCATGCTGGATTAGGAGGGACAAAACAGACAGCAGGGGTGGACTGCTGGGCAAGTGGGTAGGCAACACTCTTGCAGATGGTTGATTGGACTATGTCTCAGGGGCCATGCAAATGATGAAAATCATTTTATTGGCATCATAGGGAAATTTAGTTGTCCATGCATATACAGCTACTTTAGAAATATTTGCACTGATATATTGTGCTAGCCATATTCCAGTGACATAGGAAAGCTTGTGGGGAAGATATTATGACCTAGTTCTGAGCATTATCTAGTAAAGAGTAAAACTAATCAATTAGGTGTAGAGTTTTTTCAAGTTTGGTCATAGAGGAAATCCAGGGAAGAAATAATGCATTGTTTTTCAAAGAAGTATTGAATTAGAAATAAAATAATTTCATTTTACATTTTAGCTACCAAGAGGAAGTGTTTTTCTGGACATTTTCTAATATTTAGTGTATGCCGTATACCTGTTCCTAATCAGTTGCAGATAACTAGGTTTTCCTCTGAATTTTAATTCTAAACAATCCATACATTCAGCTTATTCAATTAGGAAACCATGCTTTAAGGAGGTATTTTTTTTTTTTTTAATTTGGTGATTCATGGGTAGCATTTTTTTGTTTTAGCCAAAACTAAGCATCTTCCAAGGTAATATTCTGGAAAACAAGCCAGCATAAATTGGTAAATGACCTTACTGTTCTAAATTTTTTGTAACTGCCTGGCATTTGGCAAATGACATGAATGAAATCCAGCTTTGTGCAGTAGGTGAAAGTCAAGTCTGAAATCTGATTCTTAAGTATGAGAGAAAAATTTACAATGTAAAATCTCTATTAAAATCTCCTTAAATTAAAGATGCATTTCATAGGACACTTAACAGATTAAGTAATGTCCAGTCTATAAGCCAGAAACTTATATATATTCTACTGTGTTCTTAGTACAGGAAAAGTTTTTGGAGGAAAACAGATTTTTCAAAAAAATCACTCAAAGCATTTACATGAGCTGAACATCTTTATTTTTACTTAACTAATGTGATAGTTTAGTATCATTCCACAAACAATACATTAAATATAACTACAAATATAAATTAAAATATAATGAATAGGCTTGGTGCCCGTAGCTCAGTGAGTAGGGCGCTGGCCACACACACTGAGGCTGGCGGGTTTGAGCCAGACCCGGACCTGCTAAACAACAATGACAACTGCAACCAAAAAATAGCCAGATGTTGTGGCATGTGCCTGTAGTCTCAGCTACATGGGAGGCTAAAGCAAAAGAATCACTTAAGCCTAAGAGTTTGAGGTTGCTGTGAGCTATGACACAACAGCACTCTACTGAGGGTCACATAGTGAGACTTTGTCTCAAAAAAAAAAAAAATATATATATATGTAATGATGAATAAAATCATAAAGAGAAAAAGTTTAAACATTATTTTATGTTTTATTTGTATATTTTTTTATTGTTGGGGATTCATTGAGGGTACAATAAGCCAGTTTACATGATTTCCTACATCTTAATTCAAGGGAAACAATAAGGAAACTTTGATCTCTCAGAGTTTACAAGTCTCCGTCATATTCTATACATTTTCTGAGGTAGGCAAGAAAAGTGCCATATTGTTATAAATGTGAAAAATGGCTATAAAAATACTGTTTTATAACTTAAAAGGCTCACAGAATTCTGAAAGTTTAATTGCAAGTTTTAATATTTGGTTAAGTCTATTGAAGATAATAGTGCCTTTTAACTTACAGTCCCCCTAATTTTTTTAGTTCCTTTCTATTCATTTGTTATTTATTTTTTAATTTGTTGCACCATTTGAATGCCCCCAAATATTCATAAGATGTTCAGATGGAGGTATTCTTGCCAAAGCTGATCACAATTCAAGGAAAAGCAGGCTACCATCTAGAATGAATATACACAGCTTAGTGACCTTGTTTTTGCTCTGAAAATGTTTATCTAATGGTCACAATTCATTGTTTATGTTCAGGTTACATTTTATAAGCACCTCTAAGTGAAAAGTTTTCATTTTAGTTGCAAAAAAAAAAAAAAACAAAAAAAAAACACCCTGATATTATTACTTTTTTCATTAAGATTTATTTTACATCCCCTTTTTTCTTTGCTGCCATTGGTAATATTTTTAGTTGATATTATAACATAAAATAGTCATTTCCTCCCTTTCAATAGTAGGAGTTAATGAAACTGATAGACAAATGTAGTTACTAAAGAAATTTATGTCACTAAAAACAAAACATAGGGGTTAATAGCATAACAGAAACCTGTGAATGATTAAAGCAGTTAATTCTACATCAGGCAAAAGAAGATGGTCCAACTTGCTTCTCTGTTGATCAGGCATGAATCAGGAATAACAATTTATGTATCTAGAGATTGGATGGGTGGATTGTTCTCCCCAAACCTCCATGAACATACTTTCTTGGACCTGAAAATTCAGTACAAATAGGTTGTTTGAGAGTTCAAGGATATATTATTGAGGAAGAATCAGAAATGTGAAAATTCTTTATTACTGATTAGGGGCAGTTGCATTTTCTTTACTACTCAAATAACACCTAGGGTGTAATTGGTTCATATACTCTTGTGAAAGTCACCAAGACTCACAGGACACATCCCAGAGTAGGAAGATGCCCCATTTTTGCACGGACTGGGGCAAAGGAAACTTGCGAGTTGTCATTAGAGAGTACAGTAAGTCCAGTTTGAACTTAACGTCAGCAATAGGCTTGTGAAAACTGAGACTAAGCAATATGATGAACAGTGAAACAAAGGTTAATACAGGCTAATTGATACCAAGAAGAGTGAGGCTCCTATGGCATATTTCTGGTCAAAAAAAAAAAAAATATTGTCCATATATCTTTCCAGAATGAATAGAGATCTAAAAATAGAATTGCCATTCAATCCTGTAATTCCTCTACTGGGCATATACCCAGAAGACCAAAAATCACATCATAACAAAGATATTTGTACCAGAATGTTTATTGCAGCCCTATTTATAATTGCTAAGTCATGGAAAAAGCCCAAGTGCCCAT
>CAUYPK010031681.1:0-17793 GCA_963574355.1 Loris lydekkerianus | reverse complement strand
TCTTTAATCATCAGAGAAATGCAAATCAAAACTACTTTGAGATATCATCTAACTCCAGTGAGACTAGCCTATATCACAAAATCCCAAGACCAGAGATGTTGGCGTGGATGTGGAGAAAAGGGAACACTTTTACACTGCTGTTGGGACTGTAAATTAATACATTCCTTTTGGAAAGATATATGGAGAACACTTAAAGATCTAAAAATAGACCTACCATTCAATCCTGTAATTACTCTACTGGGCATATACCCAGAAGGCCAAAAATCATATCACAACAAAGATATTTGCACCAGAATATTTATTGCAGCCCTATTCACAATTGCTAAGTTACGGAAAAAACCCAAGTGCCCATTGATCCATGAATGGACTAATAAATTGTGGTATATGTATATCATGGAATATTATGCAGCTTTAAAGAAAGATGGAGACTTTACCTCCTTTGTGTTTACATGGATGGAGCTGGAACATATTCTTCTTAGTAAAGGATCCCAAGAATGGAAGAAAAAGTATCCAATGTACTCACTCCTACTATGAAACTAATTTAGGGTTTTCACATGAATGCTGTAACCCATTTGCAACCTAGGAATAGGGGAAAGGGGGAAAGGGAGGGGATGGAGGGGGGAGGTGGGTGGAAGGAGGGGTATTGGTGAGAATACATTTGTGGTGCATCTTAAAATGGTATATGTGAAACTTAGTAAATGTAGAATGTAAATGTCTCAGCACAATAACTGTGAAATTGCCAGGAAGGCTATGTTAACCAGTGTGATATAAATGTGTCAACCGGTCTGTGAAACTAATGTATGATGCCCCATAATCATACCAATGTACATAACTATCATTTAATAATAAATAAATAAATAAATAAAATAAAAAAAATACATTTAAAAATATTAAAAAAAAAAAAGACATTTGTGTTCTACACCTGATAGGTTCAACTTGTACTTATAATGTGCTCCATAGGTGTGGTCCCCCTACTATCCCTCCCTCTATCAACTCACCCCCAATTCCTTCCCCTCTCTGTCCCCTTCCCTCCTTCATCCTAGGCTATAGTTGTGTTTCATTTTTCATATGCAAGTGTAAATGATTATAAATTGATTTCACAGTAGTGCTGATTGAGTACATTGGATATATATTTTTTTCCATTCCTGAGATACTTTACTAAAATGAATATTTTCCAGCTCTATCCATGTAAACATAAGAGGTAAAGTCTCCATTTTTTAAAAAATGCTGCATAGTATTCCATGGTATACGTATACCACAATTTATTAATCCATTCATGGGTCGATTTGCACTTGGGCTTCTTCCATGACCTGGCAATTATGAATTGAGCTTCAGTGAACAATCTGGTGCAAATATGTTTATTGTCAAATGATTTTTGGTCCTCTGGATATACACCTAGAAGAGGAATTGCAGGATCAAATGGCAGCTCTACATTTAGGTCCTTGAGTGTTTTGAAAACTTCCTTCCAAAAGGAACGTACGAGCTTTCATTACCACCAGCAGTACAGAAGTGTTCCCTTTTCACAAGATCCATGCCAACATCTGTAGTTTTGGAATTTTGTGATGTGGGCTACTCTTACTGGAGTTAGATGGTATCTCAGAGTAGTTTTGGTTTGCATTTCTCTGATAATTAAAGATGATGTGCATTTTTTCATGTGTCTGTACACCATGCACCTGTCTTCTTCAGAGAAACTTCTGTTCATGTCTCTTGCCCACAATGAAATGGGATCCCTTGTTTTTTTCTTAGTAATAAGTTTGACTTCTCTGTGGATTCTGGTTATTAGACCTTTGTTGGAAATATAACTTGCAAAAATCCTCTCCCATTCTGAGGGCTGTCTATTTGCTTTATGTTCTTGGCAGTGCAGAGGCTTTTTAATTTGATCAGATCCCAGTAATGTATTTTTGATGTTGCTTCAATTGCCCGGGGTGTCCTCCTCATAAAGTATTCTCCAAGGACAATTTTTTTCAAGAATTTGCCCTGTACTCTCTCTAAGAATTTTTATAGTTTCATGTCTTCAGTCCTTTAACCAGCGAGCATCAATTTTTGTTAGAGGAGAAAGGTGTGGGTCCAGTTTACATCATTTACAGGTCACCAGCCAATTCACCCAGCACCATTTATTAATTAGGGAATCTTTCTCCCAATTTATATTTTTGATAGGCTTATCAAAAATGAAGTGATAATAAGTGTCTGGGTTCTCCTCTTTGTCTTCAATTCTGTTCCGTATATCTACCTCTCTATTTTTGTGCCAGTACCATGCTGTTTTGATCACTATTGATTTAAAGTATAGTCTGAAATCTGGAAGCATGATTCCTCCCAATTTTTTATTTCTGAGTAATGTCTTTGCTATTCGAGTTTTTTTCTGTTTCCATATCAAACAAAGTACTAATTTTTTCCAGGTCTTTAAAGTATGACAGAGGTCCTTTAATAGGGATCACATTTAATCTGTAGATTGCTTTAGGTAGTATAGACATTTTACCAGTATTGATTCTTCCCAGCCATGAGCATGGTATATTTTTCCATTTGTTAACATCTTCAGCTATTTCCTTTCTCAGAGTTTCATAGATCTCTTTATAGAGATCTTTCACGTCCTTAGTTAGATACACTCCCAGATATTTCATCTTCTTTGGCACTATTGTAAAGGGAATAGAATTCTTTATTGTTTGTAGCCCTTGACTATTGTTGTATATATAAAGGCTACAGATTTGTGAGTGTTAATTTTGTGTCCCGAAATGTTGCTGTATTCCTTCATAACTTCTAGGAGTTTTGTAGTTGATTCCCTGGGGTTTTCCAGATGAATAATAATATCATCTGCAAAGAGTAACAGTTTGACTCCTTGGGTTCTATTTGGATCCCCTTGATTGCCTTCTCTTGCCTGATTGTGGTGGCTAAGACATCCGTTTTAATGTTAAAAAGCAGTGGAGACAGTGGACATTTTTGCCTGGTTGCTGATCTGAGTGGAAATAATTTCAATTTTACTCCATTCAATATGATATTGGCTATGGGGTTGCTATAGATGGCCTCTATCAGTTTAGGAAATCTTCCTTTTATACCTATTTTCTTAAGCATTCTGATCAAGAAATAATGCTGGATATTATCAAAAGCTTTTTCTGCATCAATTGAGAGAGTCGTATGGTCTTTGTTTTTAAATTTGTTTATGTGATGTATTATATTTATGGATTTAGGTACGCTGAACCATCCTTGGCATCTTGGGATGAAGCCCACCTGGTTGTGATGTATAATTTGTTTGATGTGTTGTTAGATTCTGTTTGCTAGGATCTTATTGAATATTTTTGCATTAATATATATTAGAGATATTGGTGTATAATTTTTTTTTCTTGTTGGGTCTTTTCCTGGTTTGGGTATCAGAGTGATATTTGCTTCATAGAATGAGTTGGGAAGTATTCCTTCTCTTCTATGTTTTGGAAAAGGTTAAGTTATATAGATACTAGCTCCTATTTAAAGGTTTGGTAGAATTCTGATGTGAAGCCATCTGGTCCTGGGATTTTCTTTTGGGGGAGATTTCTTATAGTTGATGCAATTTCAGAACTTGTTATAGGCTTGTTCGACATTTCCACTTCTTTCTGGCTAAGTCTAGGAGGGTGGCATGTTTCCAAATATTGATTGATTTCCTTCAGATTTTTCATACTTCTGAGAATAGTGTTTTATGTAGTGTTCATTAAGGATTTGTTGAATTTCTGAGGAGTCTGTTATTTGGGCTTTATCATTTCTTTTGTTGAAATTAGTGATTTTACTCTTCTACTTCTGGTTAGGTTAGCCAAATGTTTATCTATTTTATTGACCTTTTCAAAAAACCAACTCTTTGATTGGATGATCTGTTGTATGATTCTTTTGTTTCCAATTTCATTTAGTTTTTCTCTAATTTTAGTCATTTCTTTTCTCCTGCTGGGTTTAGGGTTGGAATGTTCTTCCTTTTCCAGTTGCTTGAGTTGTCCCATTAAGTTGTTTAATTCCTCTCTATCTATTCTCTTGAGGAAGGCTTGCAACGCTATAAATTTTCCTCTTAGGACTGCCTTTGTGGTATCTCAGAGGTTCTGATAGTTCAGGTCTTCATTATTGTTTTGTTGCAAAAATTTTGTAATTTCCTTCTTGATCTCATCTATGATCCAGCTATCATTCAGCATGAGGTTATTTAGTTTCCATGTTTTTGTATGTGTATGCAGATTCCTGTTACTGAGTTCAACTTTTATTTCATGATGGTCTGAGAAAATACAAGGAATGATTTCTATTCTTTTAAATTTGCCAAGGTTAGACTTGTGACCTAAGATGTGATCAATTTTGGAGGATGATCCATGGGCTCATGGAGGATGAGAAGAATGTGTATTCAGTTTTGTTAGGAGGAAATGTTCTGTAGATGTCTGTTAGATGCAAATGTTGAATCGATATGTTTAAGTGTAAAATTTCTTTGCTTAGTTTCTTTTTTGAGGATCTATCCAACACTGCCAAGGGAGTGTTAAAGTCTCCAAAAATTATGGTGCTGGAGGAAATCAAGTTGCTCATGTCAGTTAGAGTCTCTCTTATAATTTGAGGTGCATTCGGGTTGGTTGCATAAATGTTGATCACTCAAATTTCATCATGTTGAGTGTTGCCCTTAACAAATAAGAAACGACCATCATTATGTTTCCTTATTTTTATTGATTTAAAGCCTAGTGTATCTGGGAATAAAATTGCGACACCTGCTTTTTGCTGATTTCCATTTGCTTGAATTATCAATGACCGTCCCTTCACCATGAGTCTATGTTTATCTTTTAAGGTAAGGTGAGATTCCTGAATGCAGAAGATGTCTGGCCTGATTTTTTTTTTGTATCCAGCCTCTTTAGAGGGTAATTTAAGCCATTTACATTAATTCAGAGTATTTATAAGCCAGATAGAGTTTTGGGTATCAAGTTTTTCGAAAGTCCAGTGGACATTTTTTATCTTTTAACCACTATGGAAGTTGGAATTTGATCAAACATTTCTGAGTGAGTTTCCTTTGGTGGTGGAGAATTGTGTTGTTCATTATGGAGGATAGGTCTGAGAATATCCTGGAGAGCTGGTTTAGTTATGGCAAATTTCTTCAACCTGTGAATGTCAGTAAAGTATTAATTTTTTCATCATAGATGAAACTCAGTTTAGCTGGATACAGGATCCTGGGTTGGAAGTTATTTTGTTGAAGGAGATTAAAGGTTGATGACCACCCTATTCTAGCTTGAAAGGTTTCAGCAGAGAGATATGAAGTCATTCTAATGTTCTTCCCTTGTATGTAATGGTTTTCTTACATCTTACAGCTTGAAGAATTTTTTCCTTCATATTGACTTTGGTGAAGCTATTTATAATGTGTCTATGAGAATTTTTATTTGGTTTGAGTCATGCCGGTGTTCTAAAACTGTCTGCTTTTTGAATATCAGAAATGTCTTGGCATGTTTGGAAAATTCTCTTTGATTGTTTCATGAAGTAAAGCCTCTGTATCCTTTGCAGCAACTACATCACCTTCTGATATTCCTATAAGATGAATATTAGATCTCTTTGAATTATCCCAGAGCTCTCTGAGAGAATGATACATTTATGTTATCCTTTTTTTTTTTTTTTTCCTCTTTGAGAATTTGGGAGCATTCAAAAGCTTTGTCTTCATTTTCAGAGATCCCACCTTCTGCTTTCTCCATTCTGTTACTGAGAGATTCTACTGTATTTCTCACATCTTCGAGGGCTGCAAGTTCTTGCCTCAATGTGTCAAAATCTTTGATGATTTTTTCTTTGAATTTGTTGAATTCTTAAGACATCTTTTTAATTACCGCTTGAAATTCTAATTCCATCTTTACCTCCATTGTATTGATCTTATTTGCTATCCAAATTCTGAACTCGATTTCTGACATCTCAGCCAGTTTTTATGAATGGGGTCTTGTACTGGGTCTGCCATATCATTCCTTGGGGGAGTTGATCTACTCTGACTATTCATGTTGCTGGAGTTTTTCCCCTGAGTCTGCCTCATGATTGTTTTTCACCATTAGCTAGATGGGCAGGTAAGGTGAAATTGAATTGGGAATTCCTGGAGTTGTGGTTAACCAGACCTTTGTCAAGGATCTGGGACTGATGACCGCTACTTTTCCCCCGATAGCTTTGCAAAGGACCCATACAGTATTACAGTGTGAGGCTGAGGAAACCTGCTTGGTGTGGTGGGGTTAGGTGGCTCTGTTCTTGTATTCAGCTGGTTCTTGTCTGATCCTAGTGGATCAGTGACTCTGGTGAAGTCTTAGCTGTGGAGAAATACAAGCAACTAAGACACACCCCTCCCCCATGGACAACAACTGGAAGAGGAAAATCAACCCTTTGCATTACTACACAACCAGGGTACCACCCAAGAGGGTCCCTGGGTCATTGGCCCAGGTTAAGAGTTCCAAACCAATTGACTCTTTCAGTATGAACTCGCAGGTTGAAGAGTTTGAAAGGTATCCAGCAACTAGATGGCAGAGGTCTACTGGTTGCTCAGATTTGGCTTGCTAAGGTGCTCTTTAAGTCAGAAAAGCTTGCCTGGTAGCAGATTTGGACCAGGGGGCTGTGTCTCTTTCTCCACTTTGCTTCAGCAGATTTGGACCAGGGGGCTGTGTCTCTTTCTCCACTTTGCTTCTCTTTCACTGGCAATTTTCCCAATCACTGGCAACCACACATGGCTTCGGTCTTGCTCCCTCCAATAAGCAGCTGTTCCAGGACTTAGCACCTGTCAGAGTCATAGGAAGGTCAATGGCCCTGCAGCACGGCCACTACCCTCTGCTAACAGCCAGCTTGGAGAGCTGAGGCCTGCCTGCCATGGGTACTCAATAGCCACTGGTGAGTGTTCCTCTTGGACACAGTCTAATCCTGAGGGTAACAAGTCAGCAAATGCTTTTCTCCCTCAGCCACTGCACCTTTGCCCCTGCTGCTGTGCAGCACTAGTATTCCTATAGAGTGAGCTCTGGTTTCCTCTGGCAGTACTCAGAGTTGGGGAGGTGTCTCTCCAAGATTATACCTAGTGGAATCACTCTATGGTTGCTGAATCTTTGTGGGAAGTGACCCTGTGCAGCTGCCCTGTGACTGCCACAGCCAGGGACTTCTGGCTGTAGGAGCAGCTCTGGAAGCATGGCACACATGGATCCTGCAGCAGGGCAGGGGACACTACACACTGTCTGGTGCCCAGTGACTTCAGTAAGGAGAGCGCTTGGCTCCTGATTCTGGCTGGGTGGGGACATGGTGCAGAGGCAGAATGGGCATGGGGAGCAGGGTGTGGGACGCAGCGCTCTAGCAGGCTCTGTACAGGTGGGCGGTGGGGTGCTTGTCTAGCAGACAGGGAGGGGGGTGCTGCTCATGAGCCTCCTCCCACAGTCTCTGCAGGGGTTTGGCTTCTGGTTCATCAGGTGGGGTGGGAAGGGTGGACTAGAAGTTCAGAATGGCAGGGAAATGTTAGTTCAATTTTTCTCTGTTTAGAGTCACAGCAGGGTGCTTCTGGGGAAGTAGTCCCCACTTCCTACAGTTCTCACCCATAGGGTGAGATAAGAGGTCCTTAGTTCAGTGCTCACCTGTAGAAAACCTATAGGACCAAATGAAGAGAAAAAGGAAAAAAAAATACAAAAACAAACAAAAAACCCCACAGCTTTCTTGAGGGAGGGGATGAACACTTTTCCTTTTGGATGAATTTTGTACCTGAAGTTTGCTTTCTTGGAGTCGCAGCTTGCCTTAGCAGAGGTGACCTGCATTTATCACTCTTCTCTCTTGGCTCGGCTCCCAGTCTTCAGCTTAATTGGGTACTTTCTGGATGTTTTTTTCTTTCCTTTCATTGAGCTTTCTTAAAATCCGTATTCAAAAAAACAATTTTTTTTTTTTTTATTAAATCATAGCTGTGTACATGAATGCAATCATGGGGCACCATACACTGATTTTATATACAATTTGACATATTTTCATCATACTGATTAACATAGCCTTCCTAGCATTTTCTTAGTTATTGTGTTAAGACATTTATATTCTACCTTTAGTAAGTTTCACATGTACCCTTGTAAGATGCACTGTAGGTGTGGTCCCACCAAGAGGGAACACATTCAAAATTCTTTACCAGTTATTTCAGTATTCTTGTTTGGTTTCCACTGATACTTTTTCTTTTAGAAGTGTTCTTTCACTCTGACTTTTCATGTTTCCAGAAGTCTTTTACTGATTTTTTCTCATTTGTCCTCTAGGTTGAGACCTGGGGGTGCTAGGCCTGACTTACAGGCTTGTCTCAAGGTCCCCAAAGAGCAATCTCTGACTATACCAGGGAGGGGAGTGCTTGACTGTTTGGTGTTCTTGCAGGTCTGATAGCCCCCTCAGGTTACCTCTGACCTGATATTTTAACCTCTTCCTAACAGTGTGTAAAGAGTTAGGTCCTCCAGTGTAATTTTCAAAATGGTGGGTGGTACTTGTGTGTATGAATCATCTTCGCCCTGTTTGCTTGAGTTGGAAGGTGTTATGCTTAGCTATGGGGTTGCTCCTGCTGTCATTGACTAAAGTTTGTGTGGAAGAGCTAGGTGCGAAGTGTTCTTTGTGCCTGTATTAAGTTCTGGTCCCCACAGTGGGGCTCACAAATGGCCCAAGATTTAAGAGGGACCCTGTAGTTCCCAGAGGGTTGCTTTATCTCTACTGACTCTGAGATTGATGGGAGGGAGGAGCAAGGTAGATTGTGGCAGGATTTCCAGTACTTGAAAGCTTTGAAAAGATTCAATGGGGCCAGCTCAGAGTTTGCTTTTCTGCCCACTGTGGAGAGTGGCTGGTATGATGTTCAGGGCAATGTCTTCAAGCTGGGAAAGCTCTTCCTGATAAACTCTTAAAAAATAAATTAAATCATAACCATGTACATTAATGCATTTATGGGGTACAATGTGCTGATTTGATAAACAATATGGAATGCTTATGTAAAACTGGTTAACATAACCATCACTTCACCTATTTGTTGTGGTAAGACATTTATACTCTACTCTTAATAGTTTTGAAATGTACCATTGCATTGTACATCTTGGGTGATGTCCCATCAAATACCCTCCTTCCTCCTGACCTCCCTCCTCCCCTCTTCTCTCCCTTCTCTTTTCTCCTTTCTGGACTATAGTTGCATTTTATCATTTGTATGAGTGTATAGGTGATTATATATTGGTTTCATAATAGTATTGAGTACATTGGATGCTTTTTCTTCTATTCAGTTCCATCCAAGTAAACATAAAAGATGTCAAATCTCTATCTTTTCTTATGTCATAGTATTCCATAGTATACATATACCAAAATTTATTCCTCCATTCATGGGTTGATGGGTACTTGGGCTGCTTCCATGACTTGGCAATTATGAATTGGGCTACAACAAACATTCTTGTACAAATATCTTTGTTGTAACATGATTTTTGGTCATCTGGGTACATACCTAGTAGAGGAATTGCAGGATCGAATGGCAGGTTTACTTTTCATTACCTAAGTATTCTCCAAACTTCTTTCCAAAGCAGATGAATTAGTTTGCATTCCCACCAACAGTGTAAAAATGTTCCCTTCTCTCCACATCCATGCCAACATCTGTAGTTTTGGGATTTTGTTATGTGGGTTAATCTTACTAGAGTTAGATGATACCTCAAAGTGGTTTTGATCTGCATTTCTCTGATGAGCATTTTTTCATGTGTTTGTAGGCCATGTGCCTGTCTTCTTCAGAGAAGCTTCTGTTTAAGTCTCTAGCCCAAAAAGAAATGCTGTTATTTGTTCTTTTCTTATTGATTAATTTGATCTGTGGATTCTGGTTATCAGACCTTTATCAGAAACATAACCTGCAAAAATTTTCTCCCATTTTGAAGGCTGTCTGCTTGCTTTACTTACTGTGCTCTTGTCTGTACACAGCTTTTTAGTTTGATCAGATTCCAGTAATATATATTTGGTGTTGCTTCAATTGCCAGGGGGTTCCTCCTCATGAAGTATTTTCCCAGGCCAATTTTTTTAAGCGTTTTCCCTGCACTATCTTCTAGTATTTTTGTAGTTTCATGCCTTAAGTTTTAATCTTTTATCCAGTGAGAATCAAATTTTGTTAATGGTGAAAAGTAAGGATCCATTTTTCATCTTCTATAAGTTGCCAGCCAGTTCACCCAGCACCATTTGTTAAATAGGGAATCTTTCCCCTAACAAACATCAAATGAGGATAAAAGACTGGGTTCATCTCTTGGTTCTCTATTTTGTTCCATATGTCTACCTCTCTATTTTAGTACCAGTACCAAGCTGTTTTGATCACTATAGATTTATAGTAGAGCCTGAAGTCTGATAATGACTGTCAGGTGCCAGTACCATGCTGTTCGATCACTATAGATTTATAGTACAGCCTAAATTCTGGTTTGTTTTTATTTATGAGTAATATATTGGCTATTTTGAGTGCCCTTGTCCATTACTGTGGTTTCTCTGCATGATTTGGTGAACACCTTCCTTAATCATCACTCTTTGGAGCCCCATAGCATTGTACCATCAGATCAGTCCATGTGAATTCCCTCACTGCCCATGACCATCCTGTGACCTTCCCCTCAGTGAATCTGACCCACTAGTGTGTGTCTCTGGGCTGAGGATATGGAAGGCTCCTCAATTTCACATCCCTGTTCCACTGCAAGACACTAAGGGGAGAGAGGTAGACCTTTTTGTCTGCAGGGGCTTCACTGGGGAGGAGCAGCCACTCATGAGTTTCTTGGCTTATGCTGCACTCCCTATTTTGGTGAGTGGTGGGAAAACACTGCTCCCTTTTAGTTGGCATGCCCAAGGTGTTTGGTTGTTATGGGAACCAGGGGCTAGGCTAATTTACTCTGAGTGCCACACTCCTATTGGATGTGGCAGTTCTATGGTGGGGGCAGGTAAAGGGCACACTCACAAATCACCATTCCTCAACACCCCCCACCCCCACTCTTGCATAGTATATGTCCCATAGGGACATATTCCTTACCACCCATGTCTGGGACCAAATCCTCACCCTGCTTTTCCCTGCACTGCTCTCATGTCTGTGGGGAACCAGGTTGGGCCCACCTGTCTAGGCTGCCAGGGCATGATCCCATGAAATGCCAGTGGGCAGGAAGCTCTCGAAAATGGCAGCTTCTCTCTCGTTGCAGACTTAGCAAGGAATGCGTGTCTACCCTAGAGAAGAAGATACTCATGAGCTTCTGGATGCAGAAATACTGTGAGAGTACTCTCACAGTTGCAATGAGTGAGACAGAAAGGCTGTGGCTATCAGCTGCCTGGAGCTAATGCTATGAATAGAGGAGGTGCAGAGGAGGAGGTGCCTAGGTATAAGAAAGCCAATGCTTTGGTCTCATGGCTCTCTCCTGTAAGGTGTCCTTTTTGTATGCCAAAACTCTTAGGGTTCACTGATTCACCCCACTATTCCTATTTAGGCATGATGCCTGTGCTCATGGAGGGTGGGAGTATCTTCAGTATATTTTGTGTCAGGTTGATCACTGAAGGCACCTAAGTGGGGGAGGGGAAAACTCCTCTTAACCTTTAACTGCGCTCAAAGCCTCTCTGGGTTTAGTTTGGGGTACAAACTTCTCTCTATTTTCTTTGTCAGCTTGTGAGTTTTTTTTGGTGGGGTTGCCAGATGTCTCTATTGTCTTTCCCTGCAATCCACACTTGAGTTGCAACTGTTCTACACCTTCCTCAGTCCAATATTCTACCCTCCAGCTGTGACGTTCTGATAAGTGATGCCTCTAATTGCCTATCTTGCTTTCTGCACCACAATTTGTTTATACATTCTTCTGTTGGTAGATGTGTGGACTATTTCAAGTTTGAGGCTATTATTATCAAACCTGTTATAAACATTCATGTAAAAATCTTCAAGGAGACTTTTGCTCCAATTTACTCCTAGGAGTAGAATTGCTAGGTAATATAGTAAATTATACAATCACGTGTTGCTTTATACAACTGGTAGAGCAGTAGGTTTGTCTACACCAGCATCACTACAAGCATGTGAGTAATATGTTACATTACAGAATTACAATGGCTATGATATCAATAGGTAATAGGAATTTTCCATCTCCATTATAATCTTATGAGACCACTATTCTATATGCAACCTGTCATTGACTAAAATGTTGTTATGCAGTGCATGACTATATGTAACTTTATAAGAAATTACTACACCATTTTCCAAAGTGATTATATCATTTTACTTTCCCACTAACTGTACCAATACTTGGTAATGCCATGTTTAATTTTAGCCATTCCAATGGCTGTATTTAATTTGCATTTTTCTGAGGTCTAATAACATTGAACATTTTTTCGTGTGTTCCTATTGGAACTTTGCTCATTTTAATTTTGTTCCAGGTTTATTGAGGCATAATTGACAAATTATATATATTTCAGGTGTGCAATGTGGTGTTGTCCTCGAACTAGATGCTCAGAGACACAGAGACAAGCACTGCACCCAGAATGAAAATCATGAAAGGGAGACCAAGGCTCACTCAGGCTCTTGTTGACTACCCACATTTATTGGGTGTTTTTATACACGGCACTAGTCAAAAGAAAAAAAAAAGGTATAGAAATAGAAAAAGGAACATATAATGGTGAACTCATAAAGACTGCTAAAAAATTCTTTGTTCAGCACACATGCTGCTAGACACTTACATAGTTAGTTCTAAATCAAGAACACTTTGCTCTACACTTTGCTGAAGGCTTAACCACAATGGCTTCTAGCTGTCTGTTTGATTGATTACTTCCTTAAAACTTAAGAAAGGATAGTTTGCTAAAAGGAGAATAGAGCAGACTACTTCTTCCCGCAGGTGCCCAGCCCCCATCCGGAACCATGCGAAGCCCTCCGGTAACTTTCCTTTCTGTGAACATTTAACTGATTATTCTTAATAGCCCAGGCATGTCCACAAAGAAAGAAGTTTTTCCATCTTAGGGCAACGTTCCTCGGGGAGCACATGAGGCCATGTCACTTGCTTTGGTTGGGAGGCCAGTACCTCTCCAGCAATGTAAAGTTTTTATATACATATACATTGTAAAATGATCACTACAATCTAGCTAATTTAACATATGTATCACCTCACATAGTTGCCCCCGCCTTTTTTTGGTGTGGTGGAAATATTTAGGGTCTATTGTGTTAGCAAATTTCTAGGATACAACATGTTATTAGTCACTGTAGTCATTGTGGAATGACTTTATTTCTCCAAAACTTAGCTTATAACTGAAAATTTGTACCCTTTAATTAACATCTTCTCATTTTCTTTACTCAGGTAACCACTTTTCTATTTTCTGTTTTTGTGAGTTCAACTTTTTTAGATTTAATTTGTAAGTGAGATCATGTAGTGTTTGTCTTTCTGTGCTTGCTTATATTTCATTTAGAATAAAGTCCTCCAGGTTCATACATGTTTTTGCAAATGACAAGATTTCTTTCTTTTTTAAGGCTAAATGATATTTCACAATATATATATACTCCACACACATTTTCTATGTTCATTCAGCTGTTGATGGACATTTAGATTGTTTCTATATCTCAGCTGTCATGAATAATGCTACAGTGAACATGGGAATGCAAATATATTTTTGAGATAGTGATCTTATTTATTTTGGATATATACCCAGAAATGAGATTGCTAGACTGTGTTGTGTGTATATGGTAGTTTTATTTTTAAGTTTTCTCAGAATCTTCAGACTGTTCTCCATAATGACCACACCAATTCCCATGTAACTTTATAAGAAATTACGACACTATTTTCCAAAGTGATTATATCATTTTACTTGTGTTCCTCTTTCTCCACACATTCATCAATACTTATCACCTTAGATTTGATAATAGTCATCCTAACAGGTGTAAGGTAATATCTAATTGTGGTTTTGATTTGCATTTATTTAATGGATGTTGAGCATCTTTTCATATACCTATTTGTTTTTTGTATATATTCTTTGGAAAAATGTCTACTCAAGTGCTTTGCCCATTTTTTAATTAGGTAATTATTTTTTATTGAGCTACATTACTTACATATTTTGGATATTAATCCCTTCTTGGATATATGGCTTGTAAACATTTCTCCCATTCTTTAGGTTTTCTTTTAATTTCATTGATTTTTCCTTTTTGTGGGACAGAACTTTTCAGTTTGACATAATCATACTTATTTATTTTTGCTTGTATTGTCTGATTTTTGTGTCATACCCAAAATCATTGGCAATAACCAATGTTACAGAATTTTACTGATTTTAAAATAAAGTTCTCTTATTGAGTTTATAAAACTCTGCATATTATGTATTGTTAGTGAAGAATAACAGCTTAGGAAATAGCTATTTGGGGTGGTTTCTAGTTTGACAACATCTATATGTGAGAAATGAATGAAGCAGAGAAAAGAAAAACCCCAGTATTTGATCAACATTTATTTATTGTCAATTTTAATGCAATCCAATTGTTTGAATCCAAAGAAATAAATTTGTTATAGTCAAACCAAGGAACTGTGTCAGTGGCAGATGGTCTTCTTTTTTCATCTGGGTATGGATGATATTTTTCTAGGTGGAAAGGCCAATGAACTATAGTAGTAGGTTGGACTTATTATATTTCCATGTAACTACTCTTAAGTTTTCCAATCTTGAGGAGTTTCTTGGAAGTGGGGGTGGGGAGATCATTCTTGCTGAAACCATGTTAAAGCCCACATTTGAGTGGTTTAGTGCGGAACTGATCCATTGCTGCTCTTTAAGAAATACAGTTCTTGTTCATTGGCAAGGGAGAAGTACCAGATGTTACTTTCTATAGGCACTGCTTAGCTTACTGATTAATGATGAATGTAGTACCAAGAAAAGAGGCTTGGTGGTTTTGAAAAGCAAAGAAACCACCAGTGCTCCATCTTTGCTCTCAGTCAGGATTTCTTCCATTTTGCCATAATACAATATAGGACATTCCAAAATTCAGGGGACACAGTGCAGTAAAAGAAAGGTTTGGCTCAAGGACTGGTAATACATTTACAATATTTTGCTCTTTAGAAATACAAGACGAGCTTTTGTATCATTTATAATTGAATAATGAATGCTCCCAAACACACCCCAACTACATCCCAAGCTACTTAAATGCTTTGCAAATTCTTAAAAGATTACAACCCACGTTTATTATTTATTGAACTGAGTGTTTCCTGACAAAAGAGACTATATACCAAACAATATGTGGAGGGAACCCAACAACAGGAATAAAGTTAGAGGTCTAAAAGAAAAAGACAGAAAGAGATTGTGTTTTAGAAAACAATCTAATGAAGAATTTCTTGCCTGCAATAGTTTATTTTTAAATTTCACCTGGAAAAAATTCACTTCCATGTTCTATTCACAACTGGAAGGAACACCTCTGTTCCTGGATATATTCAGAAGTGGAGTGTTGCTATGGATATTGTGGGAATTAGAGCCTATACTTCCACGTTTACACTCAACTGTTTAATTTCTACAATAAAAATATCCAAAACTTTATTATCCTTAATGCAAATTGAAAATTTATTACTAGGACTAGGTTTGGACAGGGCAAAGGAGGGTACAGATTGTTGTAAATCAAAATCTGAGCAGGCCTCTACATGTCCACATATCCTTCCTAGATACCCATGAGCACAATTGAAATGGTGACAGATACTGACTGAATTGTCTGCCTCAAATTGACTGACATTGCTCATAACTAGTACACAGATCCGATTGAGAAGCATGATATCCACAGAGAGAAAAAGGACATGTGTGAGACATAAATGGTGGTAAATTAGAATAATGGCCTAGGCCAGACGAATATAGGCTGCCTCTATTAAAATGATGGGACAAACTTGAAATTGTAATAGCCAGAAGAGTGACCTGAATGACATATATATTGACCATAAATTGAAGGATACCCTGAGCTAGATGCATGTTGGCCACAGCTTGATGACTGTCCTGAGGCAGACCCACGATGTCCATGGCTAGATGATGGCCAGATGTTGGCCAGATCCATAGTGACTATAGCCAGAAAACTCCTGTGAGCCACATTCCTGCTTGCCAAAGCCAGAAGACTGACCTGAGACAGTGCGATGTTGCCCATAATGGAAAGAATGCCCTGAGTCAGATTTGTATTCTCCAGAGCTAGAAAAGTGACATGAAACAGGGTCATAACAGCCACGGTTAGTGGACTGGCCTGAGCCAGACCCACGTTGGCCAGGGCCAGAAGACTTACTAGAGCCAGAGCCATGGTGACTGTAGCTGGAAGACTGACC
Organism: Loris lydekkerianus; assembly: GCA_963574355.1. Taxonomy (NCBI): domain Eukaryota; kingdom Metazoa; phylum Chordata; class Mammalia; order Primates; family Lorisidae; genus Loris; species Loris lydekkerianus. The sequence continues at coordinate 1,597 of CAUYPK010031681.1, read as the reverse complement.
TGAGCTAGAACTTTTCTGACCAGGTCCATGCTGATTAGAGCTACAAGACTCTTCTGAGCCAGACTCCTGTTGGCCATAGCCAGAGGACTGACCTGGGCGAGAGCCATGGTGGCTGTGGCTGGAAGAGTGACCTAAACCAGAGCCATGTCGGCCATGGCTACTGGACTTTCCTGACCCTGACCCAAGTTGGCCATAGCCCGTAGACTGACCTGAGCCCCACTCATGCTGCCCATAGTTGGAAGACTGACTGGAACCAGACCCATGTCGGCCATGGTTAGTGGACTGGCTTGAGCCAGACCCACGTTGGCCATGGCCAGAAGACTTACTAGAGCCAAAGCCATGGTGACTGTAGCTGGAAGAATGACCTGAGGCAGAACGTTCCAGGCCAGAACCATGGTGACTAGAGCCAGAAGCCTCTTCTGAGCTAGACTGCTGTTGGTGAATGCCAGAAGACTGACCTAGGCCAGAGCCATGGTGGCCATGTTTGGAAGACTGACCTGAACCAGAGCCATGCTGGCCATGGCTACTGGACTGGCCTGACCCTGACCCATGTTGGCGATAGCCCGAAGAATGACCAGAGGCCGACTCATGCTGCCCATAGTTGCAAGACTGACTGGAACCAGACCCATGTCGGCCACGGCTAGTGGCCTGGCCCGATCCAGACCCAAGTTGGCCATGGCCAAAAGACTTAGTGGAGCCAGAGCCATGGCGACCGTAGCTGGAAGACTGACCTGAGGTAGAACTTTTCTGGCCAGGTCCATGCTGATTAAAGGTACAAGACTCTTCTGAGCCAGACTCTTGTTGGCCAAAGCCAGAAGATTTACCTAGGCCAGAGCCATGCTGGTCGTGTTTGGAAGAGTGACCTGAACCAGACCCATACCGGCCATGGCTACTGGACTTTCCTGACCCTGACCCGTGTTGGCCATAGCCTGAAGACTGACCTGAGCCCAACTCATGCTGCCCATAGTTGGAAGACTGACTGGAACCAGACCCATGTCGGCCTTGGCAGGTGGACTGGCCTGACCCAGACCCTTTTTGGCCATAGCCAGAAGACTGATGGGAGCCAGACCCATGCTTCTCATGGCTAGAAGACTGACCTGAACCAGACCCATGTCGGCCACGGCTAGCGGACTGGCCTGACCCAGACCCACATTGGCCATGGCCAGAGAAGGTATTGGATCCAGATGCATGGTGACCGTAGCTGGAAGACTGACCTGAGCTAGAACTTTTCTGGCCAGATCCATGCTGAGTAGAGCTACAAGACTCTTCTGAGCCAGACTCCTGTTGGCCATAGCCAGAGGACTGACCTGGGCGAGAGCCATGGTGGCTGTGGCTGGAAGAGTGACCTAAACCAGAGCCATGCCGGCCATGGCTACTGGACTGTCCTGACCCTGACCCAAGTTGGCCATAGCCCGTAGACTGACCTGAGCCCGACTCATGCTGCCCATAGTTGGAAGACTGACTGGAACCAGACCCATGTCGGCCATGGTTAGTGGACTGGCCTGAGCCAGACCCATGTTGGCCATGGCCAGAAGACTTACTAGAGCCAGAGCCATGGTGACTGTAGCTGGAAGAATGACCTGAGGCAGAACCTTCC